>ATSW01100031.1:0-12507 GCA_000444245.1 Botryllus schlosseri | reverse complement strand
TTTCGGGTGCCTCTTTTCAAGAGTTAACGGCACACTAAAGGGATTTAAACAGATTTAAAAGCAAAACCAAAAAGGCAAAGTATGACGTAACAATCAAAATCACAGACCATGAAATTCGCATTGTATCAATGGCAACGATAACAAACTATGAAGTATTCGGACAAGGTTGCCACTAAATTCGGCCCTCAGTAAATTCGGCCAGTAAATTCGTCCCTCGGTAAATTCGGCCCCCGGTAAATTCGGCCAGGGCCAGGGTAACAATAACATTACCTAACCTTAACCCTAACCTAATCCTAACCCTAAGCTAACCCTAACCCTAATCATAACCCTAATCCTAACCCTAAACTCCTAATCACCTGATCATAATATAATTATGTAATGTAATTCACATTAATAGTTGGTAATACAACTTAAAACAAATTTCTCCGAGGGCCGAATTTACCGGTGGAATTCGGTGCTCAGTAAATTCGGCCCCGTAAATATCCGCGTTATCTCCCGCGACTGTGTGATATACGCATACCCTGACCTTCAAATCACTCGATGATAAAATATTTATGTAATTCATTCACATTAATAGTTGGTTATACATTTTTATACAAAATTCTCCGAGGGACGAATTTACCGAGTAAATTCGGCCATCGGTAAATTCGGCCCCTTGAATATCCGCGCTATCTCCCACGATTACGCGATGTACGCATACCCTGACATCCAAATCACTTAATAATAGTATAATTATGTTATTAATTCATGTTAACGGTTGGAAATACATTTTAATACAATATTCTGCGAGGGCCGAATTTACCGAGGTCATGGCCGAATTCACTGGCCGAATTTACCGAGGGCCGAATTTAATGGCAACCTTCAGACAAACGGTACTATAGTAGCAACGCAATTCATAAATAAACAGTTATGCACGCACGAGACAACAGGCACTAATGGGAAATTTGTATGTTATAGAGGAAATCTTTCTGTCTACATAAAATAGGTTTGTTCAACTTAATAATAGTAGACTCGAGCACTTTTAGATAACCACGCGCAATGACAGTGAACATATTGTCATCATAGTGCTGTGCACAGACAAGGTTTTCACTCAAATGCTGACCAATTGACGAAGCATATGCTTGATAATCGTCATAGCAGTCTGTTCTGGCAGCCAATTTGCACTGACGTGCAAGCTCCGTGCGATCATTTGCGCATGTTTTTGACCGAATCAATTTTGGAATGTGTTGCTTAATACGCTCAAGCAATCTTTGGGATGTACGTCCTACATACCTACTATCACAGTGGCACTTGTATTGGTGAACAACATTACTTGCATTAAAGGCAGGAAGTACATCTTTTCGAGAGTTGGGCAACAAGGGTATCGTTGTGTACACCACATGCGTGTTTACGCTGTAATAACAACGGTGAACAGCCGATTTAATGAATTTTTCAAAACGGTTGGACACGTTACCTAGCCAAGGTAGGTGTAAAAATGCCGGGCATTTTTCTGGTCCGTATTTGGGAGCTATGTCCGATTTATTCAAAACCCTAGAGATGGAGCATTTTAATATGTGATCTGTAGAAGCACTAAAGCGCGCTAAATTAAATCCGTCCAACGCATTTCTTAGCTCATTTGATGTGAAAAGTCTTTTTACCAACGTACCACTGTCGGAAACTTTCGAAATCTGCGGAGATGCGCTTTATGATGGCACGCTTGAACATCTGAAATTACCACGTGATATATTTCTTGAATTGTTGCAAACAGCTACTAGTTGCGTTGAATTCAGCTTCAATGACACGATGTTCCGTCAACCCAACGGTTTGACGTTTAAATCCCTTTAGTGTGCCGTTAACTCTTGAAAAGAGGCACCCGAAAAGTCTTCGAGTTCAATAAATATTATTTTACAATGGATGTTGTATTGAAAGCTATATGACGATAACAGTGTGTCATCTATGGCAGTATAATGCAAACGGAGAGGAAAGTTTGCAAACTTCCTGTCAGCAACTATAATGCACAATTGCACATACAAGTTTTCATGATCTGACTGACAAGGTTCGTGTATCATTGAATTGAGGTAAGGAGAGGCGGGTGAGGTAGTGCATCGCCTGTCAGCAGGATAAAGTAACGAAAATCATGAAAACTTTCAGTTAATATCGACATTTAATAATGATTATTTTGAGCCCGAAATCGCGCAATTTAGACAATTCTTTTTGAAAAAACAAGGGCGAAAGAAGAGCGTTAGGCAATGGTGTGAGGGTTCGGTTTCATCCGGCCTGCGAAGCAATTTTGAGTAGATTGAAAAATGCACGTATTGTCGATCGTATTATCGAACAGCAAATGCTGGGATTTTTAGTAAGAAATACTTTCGTTAAATAATGCCTCACGTCAGCAGATACAAAACTCAAATAAATCCGCTTTTACTAGCTGGAATTGACTCAAATTTGTTTTGCATCGTCTTTGAAGACATAAAGCTACAAGTGCGCGGGAGTTGTACAAGGCATAAGCTCTTCCTTCGCTTCTGACGGCTGATTGCGTGTGAATCGGTCTACTTTTGCCCCTGTCTAAAACAAACCATTTGGTCTAAAGCAGTCAAATGCTACGAAGTAGCCTATAGGTATCTACTTCGCTTCTAACTGCTATTAACCGACTGATGGCCTACTCAGGTCAGCTATGTGTGACGTCACACGCATATTGTTCGATCCCGGAGCTCTAGATAACCCTGGGTCAATATATCGAGAACCCTTTCAGCATTTATGATAATAAGCAATAGCATCAAATTCTACCCTACGTAACATGTTTGTGCCTGGTGTTAGTGACCTTCGTCACAAAGATCTGTTGACTGAGTTGAAATTGAATCCAAGCTGGGAAAAGTGGCGGGCAGATATCATGACTGCAAGTCTTATTTGCGCATTATTCCCTCTCTACATGACACTTGGAGGAGTCGCAATAACCTGTGTGCCGGCAAACTCGACTACATTCATGGTAATTCCTTTTATTGCTGGAAGTACACAATTGTCTGAATCTCAAACAAAGTTTGTGAACGAAATGTGTGCCATAACGGCTTCCACGACACTCGTCAAATGGTCTGGTGCAATAATGTTATTGGCCTCTGCTTTGATGCTCGTAACCTCTACGGCGTGGCTTGAAGAAACGCATACCAATAAACACTTAAGACAGTTTGCTGATTGTCGAGATCAGTATCTCGAGTCATTGGCGATGACCAACAACGATGATGTAACGAGCAAGATATGCGATACACTCGATCAAATCTCGAAGGAGTCGAATTTATTCTCTGCTTACAAACGACGATGTAACGAACTGATGTCGTGCACACTTACCTGTTTTATATCATCGCTGTTTCTGAACTTCAGTATAAAAGGTATTGAAGATCCAGCTCGATGCGTTTTGAATGATATGGATTCTGGGGAGGGAGCGTCTGAGATTCCTATGAACACATTCGCATGTATCGTGACACAAAAGCAGACAATCGAAGGATTCCTGTCTGTATTTAGTGCATTGGTTGCATGCCAAATATTGACGGCCGTCGCTGGTAGAGCGGATACTTATTGGTTCGCCAGGTATGGCCCACAGAAATCGATACATCTGATGGCAGAGTTTTCCAAATTCTGCAACTCTGTGGATTCCTCTCCTTTCGTCGGTTGGCTGGAAGATCATTATCTAACTTTGAGGGAGACGGATTGCTCTCTGTCGTGTGGTGATCGATTGCTCGAAAAGATTCTCCAGATTTCCAGAAATTGTGAAACGACATTGTCTCAAGTATTTGGCGGTAACACATAACGTTGCGCTGTACGCCTATATATTATCGCCGATGCTATACAGACCTACTTTCCAATCAAGAACGTGGATTGCTATGGCATTGTTTGTAATTCGAGTTAGTAATTTCGAATGTAACGTACACGCCGCAGATCAGAAAAATAATGTGTAGGGCTACTGAAAACTGCATTGTTATACGGGCATCGCCATGTCGATCTGCTATTCTCTTTGATCATGATCAATAAACGTATCGTGCAATCCAAGACCGGGTAGGGTAGAGTGGGGCAAACCGCCTATCATAAGGGAGAAACGCCATAAAATCTTCCGTGCTATTCGAGTTGTTCTGAATTTCACAGTATCAACGCGAGATTTCGTCAGAGGTGGTCAGTAACGAAGTACTTCTACTTTTTCGAAGTACTCAAGTAGTTTTCCTCTACTTCTGCTACTTACTCAAGTAGATCTGATTTTCGCTACTTCTACTTCTACTTCCTAATATTTTGTGATCTACTTACTTACTTTTCGCTAGTTTCAGTTTGTCAAGTAGAAGTAGTTCAATCTTCCAATCAGGCAGATGGTCTGAGGAATTTCGGGCCTTTTTTCACGGAGTATCAACATTTAATCTTCATAAAAGTTTAGTCAAGCCGATAATTTTCGTCGCGCTTTGCGCGCAGGGGATACGGAGTGACCAGTATGATTTCACAAAAGTATCGGTGAATGTAATTTAGGTAGAGAATTGGCGTCGTTCCGTTCATACCACATTGTCGCCCTTCACCCATATGAAATAATTCATCACAGTATATATGGCTCATCATAACGTTTGAAACTGATGTTTCGCAATCTAGCATTTTCTTGTCATATCGTAATCTAGCATGTCCATGGCGTTTCCTAATCTGGAAGAGTGGACTTTTTTTTAGTTTTGAAGCTGCTTTAGCATACCCCCTTTGAAACTTTCTGGACTAAAACATGACATACATGTTATGCTTTTAGAAGTGGTATATATATTTCACTTTCAATTCCCAGTATCATATGCTTTGAGTTATAATTAATATAAGTTCTTTAGTCTGGATAACATACATGTATAAGTATAAAAGCAAGTGTAGTAGCCTAATACATTTAATTTCTGGAAATAAAGCTACACAATGTGGCATTTTTAGGGTCCACCATATTTTTTATTAACGTTTACTAATCGCGCAAAGTGTTTACACCATATCCTATACAACTTCTCCGTATTGCTCTTCGACTAAACTACGGGTCTTATAATATGGGGGATGGCGCCACACCATGGTATTTTCTAAAACATGCTGTTCACGAAAACAGAGGATTAGCATCGCATTTCCATATCAATACTATCATTTTCATCCAATGATGTGGACGAATGCTTATGCTATCGAAAATTGGATACCTGCTGGCATAGGCGCCGACTTTTATTTTTTTACGAGGTGGCGAGGTCTTGTGACGTCATAATTGCTCCGTGTCGTCGCACTAAAACGCACTTTCCTACATGCCACTGGTGTACGTGCAGAGTACCAATCACTGATTGATTGATTGATTGATTGATCAGCTTTAACCATTTGCGTCTTACGTTACGTTTTAATATCGACTCTGCACTCATTATTATCAAACCATGCAGTCAAGTTATTAAGTGGAATCTTAAAACGGTACGATCATTCGCCAGACGACGTATACGATGCATTTCGTCAGGCGGAATGCATGGAACAAAAATCAAAATTTACGTCACTAAGAATTTGAAGTTGCATCAATGTTATCAACGCGCAATGCGTCGCGTGAGTAACGAAATAGACCGCGCACTGGGCTGGCAAGTTCGCAAGCTACACACGACAACTCTCGAATATGAGGTTTCAAACCGACAATAATTATGATTACAAACGTGAAATCGCGCAGCTAATCAGCAATTGTCTAGTGCGGTTTCTGGCTTCGCGTTGAGAAGCTCGCATCGCGGCAATTGTTTGCAGATTAAAACAGGGATTTTGGCGGCATTGGTGCATTTCCCGATTTACGTTCACGAAGCATTTTTGGAGCACATCCAGGCGCGAAGCCAGGGGGTTTCGGGGTCGAAAGCCCCTCCTTTGGAAGCGCGAAACCCCGCCCTTTTCAAATGAGCGCTCTGACGGTAATACTCGGTTGCAATTCAGTCGTATTATCAGTGTTACGCGCGGCCAATTAACGAAGAGCAATAAGCGAGATTCGTCCGTACGCATTGCACTGCAACAGTGTTGCCAACTCCGGATGGAAGAAAATCGCTAAAACTGGTGTCAAAAATCGCTAGATATCGCTAAATATTGAGAAAAAAGCGCTAAAAAATAGCGCTAAATCTGCATTAATTGCTATAAAGGTGTTAAATTGAACCATTATGTCAATACATTCTTCTCAGCTATATTTTACTCCTCTGGGGGCAAGTCACTTATCAAATTTCCAGTTCATAATACGTAATAGTCATCTCTAAGCGGGACAAAACGTGCAGTGCATTTCGATAAAGCAAATCGCTTTGAGCAATGATCGCTAAACGAGACCAATGACCAGGTTTGCACTTTGCAGGCATAACCGCTCACTATATAAGCGTCCCTTGCTCAATGCGTCCGTGAATACGTGATGCGATGTACCGTGGAAATGCGCTCGACTTCTTCTCTAAACTGTGTTGGAGTAGCCTACTTGAACACGACATGTGACTTGACACACGTGTACAGGACATGCGACTTGACCCGACACAACACGACTTGAACCGGGTTTGCCAGCCACTATAAGTAGAGACCTTAAGAAAATAATCCGAGGACCAACCCGGGGTATGAAATCTAATTAATCTGGTCTTAAACGAAAGCTAGTGTCACACTGATTCCGACAATACGAATTATATTCTTGTCAGGACAATGGAACGACCTCAAAACAGCCCCCAAAGTCTGAAAATCAGCATGGATCGGACCAATGGCTGGACGAAATTGGTCATTGTTATGTTCATTGTGTTGCGGCGGTGCCATTGTTGGAGCGATGCCAGTTTTTAGACTTTGGCGGCTGTTTCGGCGTGCATGGTTCCATTGTCCGGACGAGATTTTATTTGGTATTTTCGAAGTCCTGCGTCGCTATCTTTCGATCATGGCCAATTATATAAAATTTCAGCGCTCAGGTCGCCAGATTTAGCACTGCCAATATGCTACTTTTAGATTACTCAGCAAGAAGACACACTGTTTGCCCATGCGTAACCGCCAGGAGTTGCGCATCTACTATATATCCGTATGTTAGTAATCTACAATCACATATCATCGGAGTCCTCACTCCGGTGACCGGTATAGCCAATGCTTTCGTCAGTCAGAACTGATATTTATTGGTTATTTTCGGTAAAAAAGCGCTAAATAATCGCTAAATACTTTTTCAAAAATCGCTAGATTTAGCGCTAGGCGCTAGATCCATATTTTATGGCGCTAAACCGGATGAAAAATCGCTAGATCTAGCGCGAAAATCGCTAAATTGGCAACACTGACTGCACAATGTAACGCGACACGATCTCCCGCTGAGATAATTGCGAAATTAGGTCATTCATTGCCCCGCGCTCGGCAATTGTTGGTAGCCTGATTTATCACGTCACCTACAAGCCTAATTCCGCTGGCTTGAATAATGGCATCTGCAATAGGCCCGGTGCGCACGATATCATCGTTGGCTTACAAAATCGCATCTGCAATGGCTTGGTGCACACGAGATCATCACTGGCCTACATAATCGCATCTGCAATAGGCCTAGTACGAAAGATATCGCTAGCCTAACTACCGCGTCTCGGGCCTACCATGCTTTGGCTCCTACTTTCCGATGACGATAGCTTGGATAAAATGCCGTTAAGTGTATACTGATTAGCGATTGTGGTTAAAGAGTGACTTCGCGAAACTGAATGACATCGAATGTCCGCAAACATGTGCGACGCGTGCTTACATGCGTAATTGATTTCCGCTAATACTTGGAACATAACCATCAGAAGCTGTGATAAGGCTTGAGTTATAAAAGATAAGACAAGACCGACAAGATAGCGTAATGGTTAAGCGTCCTGCTTCTTGATCGGTAGGTCGTGGGTTCGATTCAGGTCCGGGTCAGACCAAAGACCTGATTAGTAACACTGGTATCCATGGCTTCCCTGCTTGGCGCTCATGCATTACTGGGATAGCATGGAGGGGTGGTGCATGACTCAGAAAGCTGTAAAGGCTATATCTGCACTTCCTTGTCCAGCGGCATATGCACATCATGTACTCATGGTATGCATATGCGCAGATCGTGTGTATGTGCATCATGAGTCGGTGTATATGCCGCAAAAACATCAAGGACAAAAATAAACTACGCCCTTTCCACATTACTAAAGAAGAAAGGGTTTGAACCACCTGAAATCGGCGTCATTGTAGCACATATTCCAAATAAACTCGTACATTTTGACTTGCGTTGGACGCATTGATAAGCGCGCGTATTTAATTGTTCACGACCGATCAGAGAGTCGCTAATTAACAGCACTTCCGGACTCGTTGACAAGCTTACCATACGAGTATGCCGTATAATTATCAACACGATGATATCGTGCACACCAGGCAGAAGCAGCCAAAGCAGATGCGATTGCGCAGACAAGCGATGATATAGTTTGAACTGGGCGTATTGCAGATGCGTTTGTTCAAGCCTGCGGAATCAGGCTTGTTCGAGATGCGATAAATCAGGCTGGCGACGATTGCCACGCACACGGCAATGACTGACCCAATTTCGCGACCATCTCAGCGGGATATCATCACAGACTCTGCGCGCTGATTGGAAACTTGCCTCTCGCAAATTGGCCGCACAAAACAATGATAACACAATTACTGAATTACTGAATATTGGAGCTAAATTGGTCATTTCAAAATGACGGGGTTTCGCGTTTCAAACTGGGGGATTCGAACCCCATGGCTACGCGCATGGTACACGCGCGTATTATTAACGAAGACGTCTCTAAGGAGGTCGCATCGATTCGCCTGATTACTAATTACGGGTCACAAACAACTTGGGCGTTTGAGCATTTCGTACGAGGTGGCCGCCACCTCGTAAATATGCTGACGAGGTGGCTGCGCCACCTCGTAACCTCGTAAGTCGGCGCCTATGCCTGCTGGTATGCATCAATATGAATCAAGCTCGTCACCTATCCCATAGCTTAATTTGCACCTTTTTATAATCCATCCAATCATGATCGTTTTCACAACTACTTACTTACTTAAGTACTTTTGAAGTCAGTCAATTCTATTTCTACTTCAAGTAGTTTTAGGTTGCTTATGGAAGAAGTACTTCTACTTGTACTTGAGTAGATTTTTTATCGCTACTTCTACTTCTACTTGAGTAGATTTCTTGACTACTTTGACCACCTCTGGATTTCGTACCTAATCCAATATGAATGTATGGGAAGCTTATGTATCGTTTATCAGCAGTAAAATCATGATTCATCCATGTTCGTCAAAACGCACACGAGGACGTTTTGCCCTACTAGGTCTTACAATTTACCCACTGATACTCTGTTAAGGATTTCTTTTTCATTCGTAGCCTATACCATTATACATGCTTACTAACCCACTAAAATCGGATCCTGTACAAATGTGTTATGTTCTTGATCATGTTTGAACAATAACTCAATACGACGAGGTTGCAATATGAAATCAGTATATTATACAGCAGAATAACTTCAAGACAGCGACACGATCCAGAGTGCAGTTAAACGAAAGACCACGAGACAACAGAACACAGGGTATAAAGCACGACACACAAGGAAATAATGATTGGCGGATTACTAATCCTAGACAAATAAGAGATAAACGATACCAACTTAAATGCACTAACATAACAAAAGGTTGCAACCCAAACATGTAATGAACAAAAGACAAGCTAATGAATGAAAATCTAACATCAGACGTGCAGAGGAAAATATTGTAGGCCTACCTCAGTCAGAAAAAGGTCGTCGTCCGCAGAATCACAATTTTGGCAAATGAAATGGCGATCTCCTAGCGTACATTCTTGATGTGCCCATAAATGACAAATCAGACACCAGTATTGGGATCAAGTCACTACCTTCGAGTCACGAGTCATCTCGAGTCATTTAAGATTTTGACTCGAGTCAAGTCAAGTCAATCGATTTTCAAAGGTGGCTCGAGTCAAGTCAAGTCACTCATTTTTTGGAGGTGACTCGAGTCAAGTCGAGTCAAGTCAAGTCACGAGTCAAGTCACATTTCAAGTCAAATTGAATTTTCAATGTATGAATGATGATTCAGAGTCGTTGCATTACGCTAGATGTGTGAAAGACAGATTAATTGATCATTAATCTTGAATCTAATAACGAATATCTAGTTAAATCTACATGCAAAAAGTCGTTGTGCCCCTCCCGCACACGTAGAACTGCTAATAACTCGCTAATATCCATTCGAAGGCGCGGATTTCCGAAACACGACCACGTATTTCAAGAAATGCCATTGCAGAATTGGCTTTGGAATAATAAAACTCAGTTGACACAATCTCTACGTGGATAGTATAATCGTATTTGCAAGAAAAGTAATTTTGTTGCTGTTTATCACTGAGCCTACAGGCATGAGGTCAGACGACGATTCTACGATAATTGAGCTAAATCTGTACTAAATCTTTCTGGGGGTCCGTGGGGGTCGTCATGGTCCAAAAGGGGTCCGCGAAGACAAAAAGGTTGAGAACCACTGTGCTACAGTGAGTAATTATCAGCCAAAATGTAGGATCTAATACGAAGCTTCGAGGAGTTGAAACAAATTGATATGGTACAATAACCTACAACACCAATTTACACATCCGTGAGAATATAAATGCACAAACTATATTTGTTCAATTTAAATCATACAAGAGGGTTGGTAAATGTGAGCAGTGCGCAACGTTAAGCATTGAGCCGTCTGAGGAACAGAAACACATTGCTATTTAGATCAATCTTCTACTACTACTTCGACAACGTAGGCTGTGCTTGTTTAGTTTGCCGTCAATTTATTTGTGATCCAACGATGGAGGATCACTGTAACGTATAATCATGAATTACTGGTCGCTCTCACAAGTAACACCTGCATACGTAGGCCTACATCTAACAGTCCGAACATACACAAGATACAGTGATATATTCGACACCGTTTACTTGATGACTTGAAATTGACTCGTAAATTTTGGTCCGAGTCACGAGTCAGTGCACATTTTTGAAGCTCCGAGTCAAGTCAAGTCGAGTCGAGTCATTTTTCCAAAGTGACTCGAGTCAAGTCAAGTCATATGAAAATTTGACTCGAGTCTGACTCGAGTCAAGTCATGACTCGAGTCATCCCAACACTGTCAGACACTGATTCCATTTTCCCCGGGCCTACTATTACCGAACGGCGCCTTTTCCTTTTTCGAACTCTTTGTAACCGGCTTTAACCGAACGTATTGTTAACGCCATTTTAAGATTCGAGCAATAGGAAGTTTGTGAACCATACTTAATTCCCTGAAGTGAAAACCCGATATGATTTTCGTAAGTCGTCTATATGTCGTCATCATCATCATCATTGGTTTATTAGCAATTTTATCAGTTCAATACACCACAAATAATGCGATGCAATGAAAAGACAGGAAGATGTCGAAGCGACAAGGAGTAGTCTATGGAATCGGACACCCACCTTGGCCTAGGCCAGTGGTTCCCAACCGGGGAAGAATTCCCCCCTTGGGGGGAATTTGGCAATTTTTAGGGAGGAATTCCACTTTAGAATTGTAACGGATTTCCCAAAACGTTCATGTCCGAACTGTCATGTTGGCAACCAGTTATATCAGAGCGTATGCTCCTTATAGCTGTTTTTTTGCTGAAAGTATGTTCAAATGCTACTTGAAATCTCTTTCTCCCATACAAGTTCGCCCCTTTTTTTTTGAACTAGTTCAGATGTGTTGCAGTTCGCAAGACAATTTTGTAGGCCAGCGACGGCCTCTCAATCAAATATATTCTAAGCGAGCAAATGTCGTGCCGAATCTATCATAACAAGGCCTCTAACGAAAGTATTTATCTTATATTTTCATGTCAACATTTTCATAAAGTGACAAAATATTCCAACGTCATCGATTCAAGTCAAAGAGATCGCTAGCCTTGCTTTATTTTTAGTGAACAGCTACNCGATCGAAAAANNACATGTTAAACTTGGTGCAATGTTGCCGAAACGTAATGGGTGTCCTAAATTTCAATGAGCNCCAGCAGGGAANCTGATCANGTGTATGTNATATATCAGGGCTGNAACCAANTCACNAGNCAATCTCACNTTCATAGTTNTGACTCGAGTCAAGTCGAGTCATTTTCAATTCACCATTGAGTCAAGTCCNAGTNCAAGTCACCGAGCAGAGGGTCGNGTCNGAGTCNTGGTATTATGACTCGAGTCCAAGTCACACTCNAGCCNACACTNTTTGGTGATATTGNATGATTTGGATTTNTGATNTACTAATTTTCCTCACTTTGAGCAGTTTCTTGTCGCATTGTCAAGTACCAGGATCTATAGACGAAATTCGAATAGGGTGGTCATATTACTGTTCTTCGAAATTACAATGAAATGTCGGTCTTGGCCATCTTATAGTCTCGAGTCATATGGCTTGGTTCGAGTCATGCACAATGACTCGAGTCCAAGTCGAGTCAATACCCAAATTGTCTTGAGTCGAGTCGAGTCGTTTCCGTATTTTGAGAAAACGACTCGAGTCAAGTCGAGTCATCAGAAAATGGTGACTCGAGTCAGACT
>ATSW01100027.1:0-12571 GCA_000444245.1 Botryllus schlosseri | reverse complement strand
CTGGAGAAAAATGGCTTCGCAGTAGATGATGTGGTGATATGACATATCCTTAATGAGTATTCAGAGCAAATTAACACCGAAAACTTCGTTACATATAGCCTTCAAAATACATATAGGTTTAATTGTCCATGGGCGCCTAAATGACTGACACCGAATGTTCCTGTCTTGGCAATCTGAACCCCAGAAGACGAATTCCATCTGGCAGGGAAAAATTATATGTCAGTGAAGAAATACCAATCTGAAATCGTGTGCGTCTTTTAGCTTAGTACGATTGGGCGACAGGGATATTCCTGTTAGGCGATATCCCCGTTGAGCGATTCTATATTTTTTGATATTGCAGACACGGGTGTCACGAAATAACATCATGCAACGAAGTCATACCAGCGGGTTCGCCCGCCCGAATATGTTTAATTATTAGTAACGGCCCTACAGTTTTCAAGAAACCTCACAATGTTCGCTTTAAGTTTTGATGAGTCTGCACACACTCAACAACTCACTGCGCTGACCCTTGGACAACAGTGCGTAACGACTAAAAAAAGGTAATAACTTTGGATTTGTTGTGCGCAACGTAGATTTTCTGTGCGCAGAGACCGTGTCAGCACTGCGCACGTGCGCAGCTCAGAGGGAACATTGCACCTCACTCAGCTCTACCGGTAAATGTGTTTACGTGAGCAGAGAGAGGATAAAACTTGGTCTCAATTTACATGCAATTCCCGATGATATTGACCAATTTAATCATTAATTAGTGAAATGCTTCGCGCGACTAGGCGAGAATAGCTGCCTCAGTAAATGGACACCCAATGTAGATACCTAATAGTCTATCAGCAAATAGCGGACAGCCTAATGGGGGTCTGGGAGTGAAGTCCCCCGGAAGTTTGGTTTATCACCCGATGGGGGCCCTGGACCAACGTTTCTTGTTTGGAGGGGGCTGACGAAGTGCTGTTACGGCCCTGGTAACGAATAATTGTACCTGCGGGCACGCCCGAATATGTTTAATTATTAATTACGTGTCCTTTATTTTCCTATACAACAGCTCACTCAGTGCTACTGGTAAATCTGATTACGTGGGCTGAGAGGATAAAAAGTTTATAGCGACTTATATAT
Organism: Botryllus schlosseri; assembly: GCA_000444245.1. Lineage (NCBI taxonomy): Eukaryota > Metazoa > Chordata > Ascidiacea > Stolidobranchia > Styelidae > Botryllus > Botryllus schlosseri. Next base: position 11,467 of record ATSW01100027.1, on the reverse strand, counting down.
GTAGCCTAATTACCAGCTATTCATTCATGCATTGTAGAAAATTTTGGTACCTAGGGCGACCAGGCCACACAAACTTTGCTGACCATCAAAATCACGATATGGGGTTCGTGGTGGCGAAGCCCTCAGAGGTTCAGTTTATCACGCCATTGGTGCGCAAGGCAATCGTTTTAGGGGGGTTGACGAAGTGCTGTTACGGCCATCCATCTTACTCATTGTCTTTATTACATTCCTTACAATATGAAGTTGGGGGGGGGGGCGCTGGAGCACGATAATTTTTGAAAGGGGGCGCTGGAAGAAAAAAGGTTAAGAACCACTGGTCTAGATCTTCTCTGTGCCGAGCATTTTGCTGCTCCAGCTGAGCTTTTTGATTTGCCATTGTCTCATGTAGACTCGCCATCATTGCCTGCTGCTTCTCGAGCAGCTTCAATATACCTGAATCCATGCTTTACATTCGTCGCAGAAATAACTTTGAATCCGACTTCTGACACCAATTGTTATGTTCTTGATCTTGTTTGAACAATAACTCATACGACGAGGTTGCAATATGAAATCAATATATTATGCAGCAGAATAACGTTAAGACAGGCGACACGATCCAGAGTTCAGTTAAATGAAAGACCACGAGACAACAGAACACAGGGTATAAATACAAGCACGACACACAAGGAAATAATGATTGGAGTTAATTACTAGTCCTATAGAAATTAGGAGACACTTAGGAAACAACACTTAACGTAAATGCACGAACATAACAATTGTATAGTGTGTACTGTACGTCTATGGTATTTTATGTAAAACCTTCATAACTTTTCGCTATTTGCATCACGCTTTATGACCTGAGCATGAGCATCAACTTGCATTTGTATGTAGCCTACTGCTGCCTGAAATACCCAGGTTATTTTTTCAGCAATGTAACTCCACAATCCTCCAATGCAAAATCTCTCTCTTGAATATGCTCATATATATTGCATATGCGGTAATATGGCTTGAATATTTACCTTGAGTTCAATTGTAGTTGACTGGCAAAACTATGACATAACAAATTCCCATTCTGTAAATGTCTAATGCATAAATTTTTTACAGGGCCGTTATTAACATTTATTATAAATTATAGTCCATTCTAACTTTCAAGAAAAGATTGTTCGTGTATTGAAACAGCCGCAAAGTAACCCACAACCGCGACTAAATTGAAAAGAATTTATGGATCCTAATAAAAGTGCAAATCATTATCATATGGGATTCTGACACGCCGGGCAGTCCGTGAGAAGCAACCATGTCATGTTCCACTCTTCTCCAGACATTGAGATATTTCCAAAGATTGTAGTCAAAATGAATAATACTTTGACGATTGGTGCCGGTTTGGATTGATACTCATTGGATCGATTGATTCAGAGAAAAATAGTCTTGCTGAAAGACTATGCATATTATTTGAGTGCGAGAGGTGAGGAGATGGACACTACAATGCAATCTGTGGATAATTTCGTGTGCCTTGTGAATATGACAACCAAGTTCAACTACAGCTGCCATTTAAAGCCATATTGCATGACAGATAATATTGCTTCACTTGTAATAGCTGGAAAAAGATATGCCGCTACTGCAAAACTGGAGATATTCTTATGCCGCAGAAACAGCAACGAAATTCGTGAGCAGGGAAGCTTATCAAATAGACAAGAAAACAACAACAATGATAAATTTGATACGGACATTTTTGCCAATCCATCGAGCAGACTACCTCATTATCACCAAGAGATTGAGTCTTGATCCGTTATTGTAATCATTTTTTTGCCTGATCAGGAGGAAATCTGGCCGCACCAACGATATGGTAATTTTCAAAGAATAATTGATTTCCAAAGAGGCTTGAAACATCCTAGTGTTCAAATTCCATGGTACTTGATGCTTCAATGCCCTCCGATGCTCAACGGAATGTTAAATCGCTGCTCTACCACCCAACTGCAGTCCTGTTATTGTCATTGAGAGAGAATAAGAAAGCTCGAAAAAATAACATTTGAGAATATATATTTTTGTTACGTGACAAGAAACATTGACGTTATCAACTATTAGGNACAGTTATTCGATTGTTCANAATAGCANAGCACAGTTTCATAAATTACAACAAAAATAGATGCACAGATGCACACAGTACATTTATCGAATGGCTTNAACATAGGTATATCTGATATTGTAATTNNCATAAACATGAAAATCCCTTTNTGCTACATATTGACTTGACTNAAATGCTTTCCNTTGACTAGGATTTTGGTTCTTGTTATTCTGAATTTAGATGACAACAAGTCTGACATNATAACAAAAGTTNTTTATGCAGTTTTCAAGTNTTATAGTAAATGAAATATCNATACCCTGTATAAAANTCTCAATGATANTATGGTGTTGGTATCCTCANTGAAATTTAGTCACGACTAGTATCAGNGCATTTAGGAGTCCATGAAGAGGTGAGGTATTTAAGNTGTTCAAAATCCTGCTTCTGTAATACCCATCCGATGACACATTGTTATGACCCTCGGATTCGATCAACTTCTTCCATGATCACCTCGACTGTTGAGGGAATAGATGGTGATGTGTAAGTTCGGAAATTTGTTGAGTGAAGCGGATTGTTGGATAGTCTCTATTCTGTCCCATTCTTCGAAGTCACCATCTTGCAAGTCAACTATGATTGTAAGAGTTGACAAACTGGACATGGGCAATATTACAATAAATGACTATACAGAGTTTATGCTGTGAACAATCATTTATGTATCATTGGCTGTGCACAAGTCTATCAAACCTGAAATGGACAGTGGCAGGAACTTTCTACCTATTGTGGGTCGCTCTTGCGCACACATACACTTATAAGATATACCATCATATCATGGGAAATTGTACTGATGAAGTAGTTCGAAAAAGTAGGTTAAGACCAGATTTTGCAGACGTTTGTTAGTCAATTGGATATTGAGACCGACTTGTTGAAGCAGAAAATGAACGGTCTGAAAAGTACTCGAGTAGTATGAAGAAATGAGTTACATCCGTTAGTCAATTGTATACTGTATCTACAAGCTGCTGAAGATTACTTGCAAGCATATTTTCTGTACCACCATCACTGCCGTGTGTTATGTATTTTGATTGGATGAAAATAAAGACTATCTACTCCTGATAAGTATCAAACAAAAATATTTCTATTTATTCAATTGTATATAGGAGCATTCGAATCACAAGATGAATCTCCGTAACAAAGGAATAATGACTATTATTACTTCAAAAACGTGATGCTTTTTGCGATATCCTCAAGTAGGTTTTGCCTACTTTCACAACTTCAGAAGGCCTGACTTCAGAGTCAGTTTTAGAACCTGCCTGAATTGACTTGAAAAATTTAGAAATGACTTCGTGACTCGATTAAAAATTTGCAATGACTTGAAGATAGTGACCTGATCTCAACTCTACCTCGTACTATGAAGTATTCACCGTTATTTGATACTGCGAGACCACCTCCGATCACAATGTTCATCACGTAGGCACACTGGTACATCAGTTTCGTCTGAATATTAAGCCATGCTACTGGTATTGGCCAAAACCTGTACAGATGAACACATTTCACCTGCAACAGAGGTCTCGATATAAAACTTTTCACTACGTTAACGCCAGTTCCCGAAGAAAGATTGCTGGCGAACCGTTTGTTTACATCGATTCCATACCGCTGGTGAAGCATGACTCGCGACGCGCTCAAACGCAGAGCTCACTGGAGTTTCCAATCATTGTATATATATCATTGGTTATAGGCTATTAATCTCATGGCCAAATATGTTCAAATGTAGGAGCAGAAAATAATATGAATATGATATATATACATTAATGAATGTGTCCTAGTGATTGAAATGTCGGAACGCCGAACGGCTCATTGCTGTTACATCGTTCGAGTGTACCACTACGGTACTCGGTACCTCTAAGTGACCTTGATAACAACATGGTTTAGCGACCGAAGATGTAACTAACAGATTGCCAATGGTTGCCATAACTACTTGCTTAGTTAGCGAGATACCAAGCTGCAACCTTCTGATCTATTACTATTCCCCTGACACGCGATTAGTTTTTTGCGTCCAAGGTTCTAACAAATTCACGATATTCCGAGTCACTCCAAGTCCACTCGAGTCATTTTCATTTGGCCATTGAGTTAGCCGAGTCTGAGTAATCCTAAGAAAGGTCGCGTCCAAGTCCAACTCACAAATTTCAGTCACGAATCGTCTAAAGGTCAGGTTTTGTCATCATGAATTGAAAATGTGGCAAAATAGTAAATCTTCCACTGCATGATAGCGTTTGCAATTGATGTGATAGTGAAGTTTAATGAACAGTTTAAGGCTTTCGGAGCAATTTAAGAGGGGATTTTCACTTTATAACCTGAAAAGATATATGTGACACTTTGGCCTATATATTGTCAAATTAATAAAAATCTAAAATGTCGTCGCGGGCCGCACAAAATGCTCTGGCGGGCCACATGCGGCCCGCGTGTTTGAGAACTCTGATCTACCTCAAATACACTTTAGTTCGAGTTTAATGCACACCCTTTTCATCGGCATGCGACATATGACCCGCCAAAATCCTTGGTTACTTCAGCATTAACTCTCAGGTATTCTATAATCGAAATTATTTTCGTTGCTGTTGGCCGTAGGTTGTAATAGCCGGGGCCACGAAAGCCGCCGTTTCCCGTCCCAATTTCTACTTGTTTATTGTGACTCCAAACATGCCACTAAATCTCATCCGAGTGGGATGTAAAGCTTCATATAGTCTACGCATAATTCGACAATATGAATACATTTTTGAGCGAATAACATAACAAATATAACTAACTTTCACTAATTATACAATTTTCTAAATCGCTTGGTTACCCACCTCAAAATGCTCCTGTGGTCCCCTAGTGGACCATGGCTCACAGTTTGAAAACCCCTGGATTAGAACAAGTGACTGCAAGACATCAAAACAGCAAAATAATGATATCAGTGCAGATGGCACTATCACATGATGACATACTGTTGTACAAAATTGTTAACAAGCGCAAATCGCCTCAGAAGCAATTTTAATTTCAATACATAATAATGGTATTCCATACTATTTTGACTTTAAGGTAGGCACTTTATATTACACATGACGGATGGAATATTGCAATGTTATTTTTGTATTTTATGTTGATACCTATCCGTAGAACATTTAAACTAGGATTACAACACCCAAAGAATTTCATGATGATTCTCATTATTTAAAGCAGACTTCATTGTTTACTAATCATGATCAAATTGGAATTGTCGATATTTATAGTACGACTGGGCTGTTTTTTATATAGCGTATAAGTCTCAGAAATCAGATCTCCAAAACTATAGCCAATGTTAAAGAAAATATAGAACTCTGTAGTCGACAGTGCGTTTTGGTATGGCTGACGACTCCAGACACTCACGCTATGAAGATATGTGATATTGCATTTATGGCATTTTCAAGTAGGCTATACTTGATTGTAATAGACTGACTGCTTATAAAGCCTACAGCAGTGGTTCTCAACCGGGGGTCCGCGAAGCCTCCAAATTTGCAAAATGGTTGATAAACTGAATTGAATTTTTTTTAATTAGAGAAATCACGAGACAGTTTTGCCTCATAACTGCTAAAATCTGATAAATCATACAATCAGAATTACCGTCTGAGATGAAATATTTTACTGCGCAAACTCATTTTCTTGTCTAATTGCCAATAGCCTGCTAATACTAACATATTGCTTTTTAGAGATGTTTTGTTGGGGGTTTGGATAAAATTTGTTTGCTAAAATCCATTTTTTCCTGTGGTATGCATAACCGCTATTCCAGAATAGCAACAGGAGGAGCTGCTAGATGGAAAGGACAATGGTAGACGTTAAATGTTCACTAAAAATATGTTTCTCAATTTTGATGCCATATATGTTGCGATCATACCCAAATGTGTCGTCAGAAGCGTTGCCTGTTATTATTACATTCGCCACCACCTATCGTTGTGGAAATGGCTCTCGTTCTTATCTAATAGACGGCGCATATTTCCCAGACACGATCGCGTATTTCGATAAATTTAGCTGTAGAATTTGCTTTGAAATATTAAAAGTCTTCACAATTTCTACATCATAGTAGGCTACGATGTTACTTTCGAAAATGGTAATTTTGTTGCTGTTTCTCTCTAGCCTGCAGCTGATATTTGCACAGGACAGATTATGGTTGCACGATAATAGACCTTACTTTGAACTAATTCTTTGGGGGTCCGTGGGAGTCCATGACGCTCCAAAAGGGGTCCGCGACGACAAAAAGGTTGAGAACCACTGGCCTACAGTATATATTTATCTTTGTATATTATCTTATGTTTAACGACTCCATTGTGGAATGTCGGTAAAATCGATTGAACCGAAAAACTAATCAGGAATTATCAATAACGGTCGGTAATGGGAATATACGGGAGCTTCGTTACAGGATACACTGATAAAGTTTATCTAGATGCTGGTCCTATTCTTCTTCACTTTATCACACCATCTGCTTCAACCGCATACGACGACGTGAATAAAATGTGGCTTATAATCGAAATTTGAGTTCCGTCAGTGAATTTCTCACGCATCATAATCATATTTGCTGATGATAGTGAGACTAACTATCGCAAGCCACGGCCACATCATCGTCGTGATCGCAATCATGTACACCAAAGCCGCTATGCACGCATTCAAGTATGGACGACTCGGTACCAAAGCAATCAACGTCATCGAACCAGATGGAACCAGCACCTCTTCCAAATGATCGAGTGTCAGAAGCGCGTCGAAATCCAAGCATACGACATACTACATGAGCATCGTTTAAATCCCAATCGTCGTCGCAGATGGTTCCCCACACGCCATTGTGAAAGATTTCAACTCGTCCAGAGTGGGAACTGCCACCTTGTAATCGTACAGCTGCGTCGTTAGAGCATCGCACACCAACGTCTTCGCTATGACCGCAGTTATGATGACCCCACGAATTTTTGTTGCAGAAAATAATGCTGGATTCACTCCCAGTGCAGGACACGTCATCTAGCCAGATCCGGCCGCTTCCGGCCCCCGACTCAATATCAAATGAGTTGGCGTGATAGAAACCAAGCATTTTGCAAATGACATTTGCTTCATTCCAACCCCATCCGTCATCGCATACCGTTCCCCATGTGCCACCATGTAGTATTTCAACTCGTCCGTAGTTGCTTCCTCCAGATGACAATCGGACCTTTATGGGGACTGATAGACCTGTCAATACGGAATGACGAAGTTATCTCGCAGTGAGCCACGGGATTTCATCTGTGAGAACACATACGAGAAGAGCAATTTTCGACTTGATGAGTATATGCCCAACTAAGGGGATATATATATGGGGTCGTATTAACGGTCATTGTCCATTATCGAGCCGATGTTTTTTTTTTACTCCAGTATCCATTACAAAGCTGCAAGCCATTTAAATCTAATACCGTGCGAACCTTGAACGAACGTACACAGGAGGTCACATTGCTAAAATTGTGATGACAACAAAACGACATATTCAGAAATCTCTTATCAGAAGATCATATTACAACTACACGATAAAATTATAATAGATCTCACTTTTTGGTACCATATAAAGGATTTGAATTCGGGCCAAATTTTGAAGAGGTAATCAAAATAATTTTCGAACCCCATTAGAGCAATTTCGCACCACGGGAGCTTAATGCAAATAAAGGTTGGATATGCCAAAACTCTACCACAAGTAAAATATAGGTTCACGAATTCAGTTCAGTCCGCTTCTGGGCCAATTTCATAGCATGAACGCAAGCGAATCATTTGATACTTCGAGCAATATTAATGAAAAATATTATCAGTTTTGATTATTCAGAACGCGAATCTCTGAAACGAAAAGGATTGCACACCCGACACTAACGGGAAGTGAATACTTCGCACCAACTCTATCACGATTAAGGAGGGCATTATGGTCTGTCGCAGTATATTTTTTGAATTCAGTCACGCTGGGTTCCAACCACACAAGTCGCAAAGCAATTGATGCCTTCAATGTTCAGCAGCGGTCAAATGACTTATAAAGCAGTGGATCTTAACCGGTTTTCGTTGGAACATCGGGGGCTCCGTGAGCCACTCTCATGGTTTCCATAGACTCCCAGAGGTCTAGACACACATTCAACCCGTATATATGATTTGTGACGACACTTCAGTAATGGTCATCACTGATTGCAGGCTATTAAGTGCGGACAATAGTCAAATTGGGACTTTTGGGGTGGTACATGGCGTAAGTAGTGTCGGTTAGGGCTCGTTCTTCTGAAATGCCAACGTCATCTTCAATATTCGTGAGTTAATATGTATTTCAGCAGTTGGTATCACGTTTTTGCGTTTTGGCTGAACAATACGATGACACGTTTCGAGGTGATGCCGTTAGCCTTTTTAAACTAGTAGGCCTACATGAAAAGGGACAGTTGAAGTCATATTTATTTGCAATAAATATTCAATATAATGTTTTCGAATTGTGTGAATATCATACTTTACTGTTTTATTATTTTAACGCGATGTTGAAGCACGTTTCATTGGGTGCACCAGTAATCCACGATAATGTCTTAAATGTATAGGTAGATGTACCATGTGGTAGATTTATGTTTTGTGACTCGGCGAATATGTCGGGCTCTGAGGGTTCTCGGTGTCTTCCAGTTTAAAATAAGTTAAGACCCACTGATTTAGACAAAACCGACCTCTTCAAGTAAGCAGTCTATACTGAACTAGTTTGTTCTAAGCGCAATTGCATTTTCGCCAAATGGTTTTGAACAAATTCCTTTATGTAATCAGTGTCTAATTCTTGAACGGGTAGTTCAATAACATAAGTTAGTTACCCAGCTACTTAATAAGGTTTCGCACCATGAAATATTATAGTCGACATAAAATATAAACTATACTACAAGGAAATAATGGATATAAGTGTCATATGAGCATACCAGAAGTACCAACGCATTCTAGCTTGCCTATTGTGGCACCATAATTGACTAACAATTTTTTAATGAACATAAACCGTCAAGCCTAATCATTTTTATCTTGCAGCTGATCTTGAAGTTATTGTGGAAAAATCGGTATATACATCACCAGAAAATTGGAGTTTTGTAAAGTTTTCGATGTCACCGTGATTTACCTTACTCATGCAACTTTTTCCCACACAATCCACAACAAAACATCTCCAAACAGGAAAATGTTTTTATCCGTAGAGGCTATTGACAATTTAGCAATTAAAATGAGTCTGCACAGTATGATATTTCATCTCAGACAGTGATTCTTTTGATGTGAGCTATGGAGTTTTACTAGTAAGGAAGCGAAAGTGCTTCTCGATTTTCCGAATTAAAAAAAACAAACATACAATTTAGCTTATCAACAATTTTAAGGCTTTACGGACCCCCTGAAAATGCTTCGCGGGCCCCCGGTTGAGAACCACTGGTTTAAAGGGTGTACCACGACGAGAAAAGTTGCAGAGAACTATCATATGAGATCGCTAAACGTACCAACGCATTCTAGCTTGCCAATAGTGAGCCACGCTCGCTCATCACTAGAACCCATGTCGCCGATTCGTATTTCTCGTAGCGGAAGTTTCGATTTGTCTGTCAGGTATCCTTCATCTGATGTAACCACGGATCCGCTGTTTTGGTCGCAATTGCACTTATAGCTATTGCTTATGCAGGTGTCTTGAAGTAATAACAATATAACGTGACTTGAAATCTTGAAGATCTGTCTTTATAGTCACCGTTAAGTCCGCATTGACAGTAATTGCTTTTAGCAGTGCCCCAGTTATACATTTTTTCTCCCGTTCTTGAGATCCAGTACGTAAAGTGCTCATCCCTATTAATCCTGACCCCTTGACATTTGATCTGAAAAAATACAAATAGAGCTTTAATGCAAATTGTACCAAAATAGTAAGGACAAATCTGATAAATGAGGAGGTCATGGTCATATAGGCCTACCGTTGTAAACGGCCCATTGTCTGCTCGTTGTAAATCCTTAACGGGCAAATGAAACAAATAGGTTGACATGGTGTTATGCTCAAAGTACCGCAATATTTTGACTGTAGAAAGACTAAGTGGTCATTAGTTCTTATAAAAAGAAGCGCATGATGGAAAATTGTGATGTAAGCAATATTGTCAGAATGAAGCGAAACGGTATGTCACCTGCAGTGTCCGTACAACTTCAGTGTTGCCAGCCAACAGCAGCTGCTGTTGAACGTTCTTTCTCCATTATTGAATAGTTATTTAGTAAGGAAAGACACATTCTACCCGCGAATGTCGGAATGTATCTTCCGTTATGCTACAACAAATTTTAATCATTTTTACCATAATGCGTGATGTAACTACTGCAATGCTTGATAGTTCCACGTTTCGTTAAAATAGAGTTTTTCATGTTAAAATCTGTCAGTTTTCCAGTCACAAAGTTTTTCAGGCCAAGCTACCTCTTAAGGACAGACAGTTACAACCGGAAATGAAGATAAGTAGTACACTACTAATACTACGTCCTTTCCTTTATGTTCGAAAACGCCCAATTTACATACATGAGGACAAAATTTAGTCATAATTTTAAGTCTAGGTAAAAATCCTCCATTTTATAGGTAACAAAATCGCCGCAGTTATTTCATGAGCTACGCTACAACGAGAATACAAATATTTACTTTTCGAATTTGTTTTGCAGCGTGCTCCACACCAGCGTCGGGCCGTCGGCTAGTTGCTTATTTGTTGCCCTAGCGCAGTGATTCTTAACCTTTTTTTCTGCGGCGCCCCCTTACGATAATTGCCAAGGTCTGGCGCCAACCACTCCCTATATTTCAAGGACGGCTGTAAAAACGAAGAGTTGTGATTTCGAAGTCCGTCGGGTTTCTCGGGGATTTCACTATTGGAAATAGCTTGAATCGCGACCGACGACCACTCGACTAATTAACGCTATAATAGTTGTATGTGCTATATTCGGGATCAAATCAAATTTGGTATAACAACCATCGTGTGTGGGATCATACCATCTGGTTCGAGCCTGCTGTCATTGGGGTTGTCCAAAATTTGAAAAATCTCCAAAAAGATGGGTATCAATGTCTCAAACTATAGATTATTTTATATTCTCCAATGTCAATTTCACCGTGAAACTGTGGCCTTCAGGCCATTTGCTCACAATTACAACCCCTGTCAAGCGCGATAGCTGTTTCGTTTTCGATGGCGGCTAACAGCAGCTGATCGCTTGATCAGCCTATTCCTCAGTAAATTCTAGGCAAAATTCGGTGTTGGTCTGTTCGTATTAATTTTGACAGTGTACCATACCGAAAACGGTCATGATGAGGCTGTTTCTCGATGATTTCATGTAACAGTGTACCTAGTTTTCGGCTTTCATCCACGCATTTATTCGGTAATATTCGGTAATATATTTTCCGGCGATTTTGCAGCAGACATATAGACACTATAGACC
>ATSW01100020.1:0-10055 GCA_000444245.1 Botryllus schlosseri | reverse complement strand
ATTTTATTCCATACTGGACGTCGATATCCTGTATTTGCACATACTTCGGGAGACCCGTATTACTCCGTGCAATCCCTGCATTTGGTGATGCATGTGTTCATGTTCGTTTGTATTGTATTTGCGTTTCGCAAATCATTAAGAGACCACACATATGTGACGATCATGAATCATGACTCATGACTAATGAGCGTGGATATTAGCGCTATTTATCGTTTTGACATGCTTTCACAATTTGTAGGCCTACAGTTGAAACAGTTGAAGGAGATGCAAGTATCGGTCACGGCAGGTTCAAATAAGCGGACACGAGCATCTTCAAATTAGATTCACTTATTCCGCGTTCAATAACAAAGCATGTAGTGTAGTCATTCGTATACATTAGCAAACATTAATGTTGATCGATTTGGAGATTTGTTTTTATGCATACCTGTTTCCATCTCATCGGTTGTTGTTAGAAGAGTGGCGGCGTTTTCTTCAGTTGTAGTCTCTGCAAGGTCACGGCAAAGAAATAGAATCACTATTTGTGAGTTAGAGCAGTGATTTCCAACCGCCGATCCGCGAACCGATCAATTCCAAATTGCTAGAAGTTTGATGCTTATCAAATAACGATAGAAATATGACATCCTATTTTAAATTAATTGAAAAGATTGCGTGTTCGCTGCATTGTAGCAATGGACAGTACATGGTCCACTTCAGGCGTAAGTCACATTTCACAATAGTGGAAGTTTTGTAGGATACTCTTGCCATTTGGGAGCCAAAATTCGTAATTACCTCATATTTTCATGTTTGCTAGCACCTGGATTTCGGGTTTGTCACTGTTTTGGCACTTTCCACCCTAAATAAACACAATATTTGACGTTGGGCTCAAACCCGATAGTTACGAGCCCGTACCTAACAGTTGTTATGAGAGCCTTGATTTGATCCGAAAATACTGCATACAATTATTAGATCGTTAATGAGTCGAATGGTCATCGGGAGGCGCGATTCAGTCGCGAAATATTTTCAGCTGTCACGTTCAAACCAGGCAAATGGACTGGCATTGGATTTCCACCCCATCGTCTAAAGTACATTCCTTAAAATATTGGGGCGACAAACCTTGAAAATTTCCGAAAAGGGGCGCTGGGAAGGCCACATTATAAGCATCAGATAGCAGAGATGAGCATGGATTAGGATTAGGTTTTGAAAAAACAGGATTTGTGAAATTTTGTCGGATTTGGATTGGATTTGGATTAGACATTTTTTTCAGAACGGATTAGGATTTGGATTGGATTTACCTATTTTCTGGGAGATTGAAATGTCGTGTGGCGAATGGCGACAAACTTTATTCAGATCAGTTATTAATGTATCTATGGTTACTAAGTTATCTTGAATCAAGTGAATCGTTGGTTGTGAAAGAAAATTTTCGAATCCCTCCATTGCATAAATTAGTATTTTTTTCTGAATTTCCAGTCAGAATCGGATTAGGATTGGAAATGGACTTGAATATGAAAAAGTTATGGATTAGGATTAGGATTTGGATTTGAAGGTTCGGATTAGGATTGGATTAGGACATGGAAATTTCAAATCCGCTCATCTCTGCCAGATAGTGGCATTTTATTTTCACCCTTTAACCTTTACGCGAGATGGAGTAGTGTTATGATCCACAGCTACGACACCAATGGGTTGTGGGTCCGAAACCGACTGAGGCGACTCCAGAATTCCAACTTAAGTGTTGGAGGTCTATCTAGGCTCCTCCTCGCCATCTCATCCGCGTAAGCGGTGTCTTACACAAAGCCTAGAAGTGGGCCGTGCTACAAGTCGGAAGATACGGAATCAAATATAAGGAACATAGGCCTGGTGTAAATTACCATAGTAGCCGACAAACACCATGAATACCAAAATCGACATTAAAAACAAGTCGGCGACATTGACACCCAATTACGAGAATACAATAATTGCTCATCGAATGCAGAGTTATATTGAAAAAAAATACCGAAAATAGTGCAAAACAGTTATATGCAGGTTACATTAAGAATATAATATAGTCGCACAAAAATTTAATTCAAATGACTACGATCGCAATGCTGTACCGCCTCTGTCTCAAAAGTACCCGGCCCCCCAGAGAATCCCGTATCGCTTTCACTCATTTTGATGCACGGTTCATTATGTGCACCAGTGTTCTATAGTGAAGTATCATTAGATGTACAGAAGTGCAATGCGATGGAGTTTTATTTTTGCGGCTCACCAATTATGTTCGATGTATCGAAGGCTTGCATATTAGCGTACCCGTAAGGGTTCGTCTGGAAAGTTAGGGTTATGCAATGTAGTGAGCAATGCTAAGTGGGTGCATGGTCATTGCTGCACATCGTGGTGCGATCTCACAATTCTACCCTTTGCTGATACAAGTATCGACGTTTAACTGAGCTGCGACTCTTTTCTAGTCGTTTTTTATTGAGAAAAGCGATATCGCCTAATTTACCGTCATATTCTCCAAATTTGATGAGTTGACATTAATCTCTTCATCTGATGACTTAAATTTGATCAAGGTTGAAATGACAGTGTTTAGATTTGGCGACAATCAAGTGCGTACCAGCAATGTTTCACGAAATTATGAGCTTCATATTTTACATTGTTTTATTAAATAGCAAAACCCAGCAATATGAGTAGGGTTGCATTCAAAACAATCAAAAACTGTTTCAAACAAAGATCTTTTTTAAAAAAATGGTGTTTTATTCAGGTTGTAAATTTATGTCATAATTTTGTATATGCTTTCCAAAAAACATGTTGTTTGAGCCTACGGCAACCGATATAGCGGACTTATATCGATATGAGATGTACGGAACCCTCGAAATAGTCGGTTCTACATTATAGTGGAGACATTTCGTCGAAGGAGCTATATTTAACCTGTATTTTCTATTGTCAATGTCAATCCACTATGGTTGAATAAGATTTGGAAACACTGTTCCAGTCAATTCAAGTTTGATTAAAAAGAACATGCATTTTAATTGAATTAGATATTTCTTTTTTGAATGTAGTCTACCTGTTCGCATCGCACCAGTTGTTGTTTGCGGAGTGGTGGCATTATCTGCAGTTGTAGTATCTGAAAGTTCACATAAAATAAATACTATTATTATAATGTGTTAGAGACAGTGTGATATGGTCTAGCTCAGAGGTCTCAAACTCAAATGTGCTAGCGGGTCAATTTCCTAGTTTTCGATGACGCCGCGGGCCGCAGCATCATAGGAATATTCAATGTATAATTTCCAATATACGCCTTATTTTGACGGTAGCTTGCAGACAGACATTTCACAAACATCGTGATAATGCAATTTAGTAATGTACTATTCACGCTTGACACGGGAAAAATATCACATTTTCAACTATTTGGAAAAAATTGTTTTTGTGCTGGGCATAATTTGCTAAAATAATGAGTTAATGGCATCATGCGAGAGGATGCATCATGATACTGTCAAACTGTCGGGATATCATATTGAAGCTAGTGGACCTTAGACGTGCCACAATTCTACATAGAATATTTTACAATCTGCTGAAGATTGCTTTATTATCAGAGCATTTGAGCGGTGTAGCCTAATCCGAGTTTTGATATAGTCGTGATAAGTAGGCTGTTGGTAATGTTACTGCCAAAGTTGAATTAAATCAGCGTTAGATTTTGCCTTCGATTATAATTCGAACATATCAATAACAAATTAAATATAATCATTATTGTGCCATGTTAATATAATTATTTCTTAACTTTAGCGATCGTACCCCTCGTGCTTGCAATAAGATTTCTTGTAGCCCCTATGGTCATTTTCGACAATATTTCTGATGATACCTATATTATAATCAGAAAGCCCATTTACATGAAATCGCGCGTGGCGCGAAGACCAGGTTCCAGTTGAATAAATTGGCCAAGAAAACATCCCACAGCATATAAACCAACTATACGTCACGGGGGTCGGCCATACTGACCTGTTTAGATAGCTATATACCCTACACAACGTAAGCTACCACATTTTGATATATTACTATTCCCCATGACAGTTTCATAGATTGCTGCGTCCGTAAGATTACCAAATCACCGTACCGAGTCGCAAGTCCTTCTCTGATTTTAACGCTTGACCTGACTCAACTCGAGTCATTTTTATTTAATCACCCAGTCAATCCGAAATCGAGTAATTTTACGCAAGGTCACAACAAGCTAAATCACAATTTCCAGTCACGAATCATCAAAGGGTCGACCCTTTATCATCATGAAGTAGAAATGTGACGCAATAGCTGTTTTTCTGCTGCACGGTAGCTTTTAAAAGTGATGTGATAGTGAAGTTTGTAGTTTGTTAAGATTTCAATAGTTTTATGGTGAACTTAAAGTTCTTATATACCTAAAAAAATATGTGGCACTTGAATATATTGTCGAATACATGAAATTCCAAAATGTCGTCGCGGGCCGCACAAAATGTTCTCGCGGGCCGCGTGTTTGAGACATCTGGTCTAGCTAGAACACGGACTGCCAACCTTTTATCTATTCATAGTCGCATTTCAATCACACATGTAGCCTACGGCATAGTCGTAATGAACTAGCTGGAGGCCCAATACCGCTGAACCCTTTTGAAATCTGGTCANTTTTCGCGAAACTGACCATCACTTTTCAAATTCATACNGTGACCTCAGCAAGACTTCAATCTGGGCTGTTTCATTTTAGAAGTGGGCGGACTATATNCCTCTACCGTTTCCGTCTTCGATCGACACCCCAAGACATGTCTAGGTTTTTTTATAAGACTAAATAAACAAACTTTTTNTCTAAAAAATCTCTTTCTCTTTCTCATTTTTCAAGACTGACCCCCAAGANAGCGTCAGAGAGTCAAAAATGATGCATCAGTGCGTAGCCACCGTCGCCTAGTTTCCAACAAGCCGTCAATCATGGCCGTAAACCGCGCGGCTCGCCAGATATCGAAAAATCAAAAATACATGAAAAATTTACATATGGGCGTGGTCAGTGAGTGGTCATAATGGTCAAGTTCAATATCAATACCGAATAGGAGCCCTACCGCCCAGTTAATGGCATGAAACAACGTGGTATACTTTCTCTTGTCGTATCCAACCATTTGCAGGCATAGTAAACCAGTTTATGACTCATATTCGGTCACGAACTTAACTATGTTCTTGAAAATCACCGAAGCGTGACCACAATTACTAAACCCCTTCAGAATACTCCCAAGAACTAGTTTTGATGTTTGAAACGGTAAAAAATTACACAGAACGCCGTACAAGTCGACTTCTGATGTTCTGGCAGAATGTCTGACTATATTTTCCACTCGGAAAATACCTGGAAATTTTTGGTGATAACCACTTTTTTCTGCAGGGGTATTTTCGACCAAACTCCTTATGTTAGATCGTCGGTGCTCGAAAATTGTCATGCCTTATACCTTCGAATTAGGTATCATATAACTCAGAAGATTGCTAGCTTTCCCTACAAACACAAATGAAGCCTATAGGACGCAGACAAATCAAGATAGGGCCAGATGAAGTTGACCGATTCCGTATACGGAATCAGATTTTAAAAGTGCATCTTAATTTCCTGTGAACTCTGGAAGTTATTTCTTCATATCAGCGTATACTATACGCACCAAAATCGCAAGCGGATATGTTATGGAATTGGTTGTGGTCGCGCCAAGCGCGATAATTTTCCCTGATTCAAGAATGCATTTCGTCATCAATGCAGTAGTTTCACAAATGACTATCAAACATTTATCCTTTCTCCGCGAATGTGATCAGATTAAGCGATAGAGTTGATGGATGGGGTGTTTTCGGAAATTTAGGACAAGACATAAATGAGGATGCATCTTCAGGTGGACCAATTATTATTATTCCGTCTGTTGCATGCGGTTATTTCTTGACTCCCCAGGATTGTCGGTATAGTGGGAGGATATTGAAATCACCCAGACATACCGGAAACATATTTTGTCGTGGGTAGGACACGATTGGGAACTGGTATTTCCATAGGAGAGGTGGGGTACTGATGGATAAAAAATCACAAAGTTATATGTAACTCTTGAATCTTCAGCCGATAACCGCAATTTATGCTGGCTGAACACTTTCATTCCAGCTCAACCTGTTGCGGATAGATACTGTGAATTTCGAAGAAATGCAAATCCTTTTCGTGACATGATGGAAAACAAATCTGTAACTTCTCCAATGTACCATATTTTTTATTCTATGATATTACCAGTAAATGCTTTGACAGGATCAGAAGCGGGGAAATTTTGATGCGCCCAATATTACATAACATATATACTTTGACTTCTTGAAAGTGGTTATGCGGAAGCATAATAGTCCTGACCAATTCCCCACTCAACTATCAGTTACTCTAGGGTTATTGTTCTTGATTAAAAAGCAAAAAAAAACACGTCATCATTGCGACTCGACTCCCGAATTACCTTCTTTTTATCGATGCTGGTCAGGTGTAGACTAACAAGATATGGTAATCACACCTATTCGACCCCCACATGAATCGCACGAACGTCCGCATTACATATTTCGCTTAAATTATGGCGTTTTGTAGTTGACACTGACCATTCGCCAAGCTGTTAAAGCTGTAAAGGAGGACGAATTTGAAAAAAATGGAGGACATTGGGGCGTCCTCGGAGAACATTATCAATTTACGGACGACTAGTGGTAGCGTTAAGTTATACCTCGCAATCACATGAAGTAATGCGTTTACGAGTCAAGCCTGAGTCCTGACTTTAAATCTACCCAAGTAAGTAAGTAGTTTTGAAAACAGTCTTAATCCGTTCCCATGGACTGTCAAAAGCTGCGAATTGAGCTATGCGGAAGGTGCAGAGAGCTTGATTTGTATTGATGCATCCCAGGAGGTATCAATTTTCGACAGCATAAGCATTTTTTCGTATCATGGGATGCAAATTATAAAATTGATATGAAAATGGGATATTAATCCTTTGTTTACTGGAATACCCCGTTTTAGAGAATATCATGGCATGGCGCCCTACGCACATTATATGACCCCAAGTTTAGGCAAAGAGCAATACATAGCAGTTTCATCGGATACCACTTCATCACTTTGCACGATTAATACACGTTAATAACAAATATTGTAGGTCGTAAAAGCTATATTTGGTGTAGCTTTTTTTTCTGAAAATAGAGGCATTACTGCACTTGCTTTTATGCTTCACATGTGTGTTCTGCAGACAAAAGAACTGCAAGTAATTAGAACTCAAAGTATGGTACTCGCAATTGAAAGTGAAATACAAATACCACTTCTAAAAATCGGAAACGATATTTCATTTATTTTGTCCATACAGCTTCAAAGGTGATCTGCTAAAACAGGTGTAACGTTCGAAAAAGCTTGACTTTCCAGATTAGCAAGACCCGGGGCCCCGCAAGACCCGTAATGGGCTACTAGATTACGATATGATTGGTAATTGCTAGATTGCGAAACGGTAGTTTCAAACGTTATGGTGGGCCATATTTACTGTGATGAAATATTTGATATGGGCGACAATGCGGTGTGAGCGGAACCAAGCAATCTGATACCAAAATTATATTCACTGATACTTTCGTGAAAACATATTTGTCAGTACATAACTACTGTGCTCAAAGCGCAAAAAAATTTCTGGGCTGAACTTGACTTTTATGAATATTAAATTTTGGTACTCCGTGAAAACAGCCCCGAAATTCCCCAAGCTATCTTTCGTATTGGGGGCTTAAACTACTTCTACTTGACAAACTGAAAATAGCGAAAAGTAAGTAAGTAGATCACAAAATATTTCGAAGTAGAAGTAAATAAAATCAGATGTACTTGATTAAGTACCAGAAGAGGAAAACTACTTGAGTACTTCCAAAAAGTAGAAGTACTTCGTTACTGACCACCTCTGGTTATAAGAGCACAAACCCAAGCTTTCTGCAACGTCCACATATATCAGTTTCCTTGTTCAGATGATCCATGAGAGTTTTGAACACTAACTTATTTGAGTGGTTTTCAAATACAGTAAATTCAAAATCAAGCAGTTTTGCACTTTCTCGAAAAGCACTGTATCTATTCGTACTTGAGTATAATTAGTAAAATTCTGCGTCGATGCATTAATTTATAGTTAGATAGCCTTATTGATTAATTTGACAATATTTGGGTATGATGGGGAGAACCAGTACAGTTCCTTATGCCTGTTCATTGGCAGACAATACTGGATTAGATTCAAATAGACTTGAAATCATTGGTGTTTTATGCATGGTTAAGTGGCTATGCTCATTGGTCAGTTACACGAAGTTGAATGTTGGCGTAAGTCGAGGAGTATGTGCACCTGACAAAGATTTGAAATTATATGCCCGTCAAATACCATTATTAGAGCTCCACGGTTGCTGATATATATCATAGCTAGGCTGTTCTCCACCATTCCTCGCAGTTTACGTATTAGTTGAAATATTATATATAGGTATACGTATACACGTTCCAGTACGAGAAGCTGAGGAGTCATCGAAGCCGTACGCAATTTTCTGATGGATTGTCCGTCATTGCAACAACTCAGACAGACACTATAAACCAGTAGACAGCGAATAAGAATCCCATTCAACGTTGCAAACTTATTGACGGACACCAACAACATGTAATCGACTTTGTAGCTTCCTCGGGACAACGTAAATAATTATGAACAATTTACTTTCCACTGAGAATATCTTATAATGGATGTGCAAATTAGCGTGTGGTATTGATGGAATTTATTAGCTTGTGGTGCAAAAAGTTGGTCACTTTGTTGTAAGCATTATTACATGATTTTATTATTAAATATTAAACAAATATAACAATACACGAGAGGCAATATACATTTTGGCAGTATTTCGTCTAATAGTCAATGGCTCTGTTTGTAATTAGTAACAAACAATATATTGCGATCCTTATTTTAAATTTAAAGCTGCCTTCAGCGATCCGCTTATGCCCCATGTTATAGCAGGGGTTGAAGCTGGAATAAAAATCACACGGGTATGAAATCGTCAGCTTCAGCTGATTGATGTATTGTGACGTTACAAAGCATATGTTTGTCACATTAAGAGAAGAATATTTTCTTACTATGTTGTCTCATTGCAATCGTTGTATTTTTTCGAATATGTGTTTAGTGCGTTGGGAACAAGACGGAGTGCTATTCTCCAAGAAAATATCTGCGTTAGTTAAAATTATCTTATGTTCCAATCTTTACGTACTGTTGCCGCCACACCCAACAGAAACAAGGATTATAATAATTAGCATCACTACATATATATTGAAAAAACTTACTTTGTGCATCTGTTGTCTTGGCATAATGAGAATGCAGAATCACCAAACTAACCACAAAAATAACCTGAAGATTCATGTTGCTGAACACAGTAAGTTTCAAATATTGAAAAATATCCACTGAAAAAATAACACCCAGTTTAGCTTTTATAATGACCATTCCGTAAAAATATTACATTTACTTCTTTGACAAGGGTACCGCTAAAAAGATGTCTCATAGTTGCCAAAAATTACACGAGTCTACAGAATTTTAGAGAGGGATTGTGTTTGAGTCTGTATTATTTTTCATATAAAATATGGGTTATTCATAATAGAATTTCATACGAAAAAAATATTTATCAAATCCCCTTGTAATCTAGAGTTTGTTGAAATTGGATCGGAAATTTTCGTTTTGCTGAGCTCTCTTCGTCGGTAGTGATGTTACTTTGTCTCTTCAAGTTCGATCAGTAATCCACTATCACATGGCAATCCCCTCGTCCATCGTAGAGATTTTCCAGGCCTTCAAGTTCTTGGATGACATCGCCAAGGTTTTTATAAAAGTACGCTATACGATTTGGATAGATTGTAGCTTTACAATCTGCTCATATTGAGTGTCATATATCCAGAGGTGGCCAGTAACGAAGTACTTCTACTTTTTCGAAGTACTCAAGTAGTTTTGCTCGACTTCTGGTACTTACTCAAGTAGATCTGATTTATGCTACTTCTACTTCTACTTCGTAATATTTTGTGATCTACTTACTTACTTTTCGCTATTTTCAGTTTGTCAAGTAGAAGTAGTTCAATCTTCCAATCAGGAAGA
>ATSW01100013.1:0-14431 GCA_000444245.1 Botryllus schlosseri | reverse complement strand
TATAAGACTCTTCAAATTAGCTTAAAACATCGTACTACACAACTCGTGAGTATTTAGAAGCTGATGTAAGCTGTAAAAAAAAGTTGCAAAAACTTGCTCTCATGATTATGTAGACGAAATGTGGCTAAGAAGTGCGGTTGTTTAAAATGTACTTCTTTTTCAATTTTACTGGCTATTCAATTAAATGGAACCCCTTAAGTTGGCTAAAAACACAATACCTGCCGAATTTGGCTCAATTCCTACCAGCAGTAGCGAAGCTATTAGGATACAAAATATTAAATTTGAAATAAATAGTGTTTACGGGGAGAAATTCTACTACAATTATTTACTATAGAACCAGCCACCATAATTACTATTCTTTAATATCTAAAATTGTAAACTGTTAACTAATAGAGAACATAGTCCAAAATGATAACCCCATAAATAATGCAAGTTCACAAACCTACTTGAGGACTGCGAAATTACAGAAGTAGTTCATTACTGACGACCAAAATTCGATGCACACGTGGACAAAATCTCGTCCTGCTAACAGTGGCGCAGCCAGAGGGTGGGTTTTGCGGGTCGATTCGATACCGATAAAATTTTTTAAAAATGAAGACTTCGCTTCGGAATTGAGGCTGGTTAGTTGAGTTTTCTAGTTCTAGTTGCGAATTTCGGAAATAGAATAGTTGTAATATTACTTGCAAATTTGAAAATAAGTCATTCTAGTTCCAGTTGGTAATTTTAAGCAGTGGGTAGTACTCAGGGGCGTAGACAGGGGGGTAGAATTGAAGAACGTTCTACCCCCTTCCAGGCTCGATTCTATCCCGAAAATCCCAAGTCAAAGCTACCGCTATAATAACATTTCTTCACGTTATCGCCTAATTTCAATTTGCTGCGCGCGACGCCGATCGCCGACGCTGATTACATGCCTTTTTCTTGTCGATCTCTCGTCTATGGAAGTGCGTCTATGCTAGCGTGAAAGGGGCATTGTTACATTTTTC
Source organism: Botryllus schlosseri (assembly GCA_000444245.1). NCBI lineage: Eukaryota > Metazoa > Chordata > Ascidiacea > Stolidobranchia > Styelidae > Botryllus > Botryllus schlosseri. Next base: position 13,448 of record ATSW01100013.1, on the reverse strand, counting down.
TCTTGGCGAGGGTTAGTGATCAGCTTAATCTCTTTATTCTGAATGCAGTCGTGGAGCAATAATGACATTTGTCGCGTCTTTCACGCGTTGTTTTCTCATCAAAAGTTCATTGTAAACGATAACGAACATTAATAACATGAAAACAACAACTTATAACTGAATGAAATCAATCGCATCTGATTCGTGCTTTGCCGAACTCAAGCCTGTTCCCCAAAACAGCGTGAAGACACAATAAATTCGATTCCCATTTTATTTTTGATGTCATTATTGTGCACTGTCTTGACCTCAATGACCATATATACGTCATACTAGATTATGCCTTTCGTGATGGGTATCCCACCAGGACGCATTCAGCCTTCAATAGCCGCACGGAAACTTATTTGAGATTCCCTCGCTTTGCGAATAAGTCATTATTCACACGCCGGTACAATTAGTATATGCGCCATGTTCGAAATGAATGGAATTCAACCGCTGAGAAGACGTTACTTTTACATGCGAATTGAATCATGTCAAAATTAATGAAGATATAACAGATTCTGCGCTGTATAGATTGTTCGTAGTGAAATGTTGTTCTGGTATTGTTTCAAGGTCGATTACTTATTTGAATACAAATAACTGAAATAAGATCTCCTGCACTGTCACAGGATGAGCGCGTGCGCATCGTAACATGATCCCCGTGCAAGTTGTTGATTGCTAACACGATCCCATGCAAGCTGTTGATTGCTAACTCGCTTTCAGTAATTAGATCCGCCAATTAGTCACGCTTTCAAAAGCCTACGGAATACAGAAGTCGCTATCGCTAAAGGTATGACGCATAGAGGCTCATTCTGCCCCCTTTATTCAGTTCTACCCCCTTTTTATCTCGGCTGGCTACGCCCCTGAGTACTAGTTTCACTTCGAGTAATGCATTTTCAATATTCAGAGCATAACATTTCAGTCTAACCCTCCGATATAAGCAGTATCATACAGTTCAAGTACCCCGATTCATCCCGTAATCCCATATACTTACATAAGAGCAAGGATGATGCCTGTTTTGTGCCATCTTGGACATGACTTCTTCCACAGTTTCCAGCACCGTGCTTTTCGACTTGGGAGCAAAATGCTCGTCATCGTCCGTTCCAAACATAAGTTCTGAATAAAACATTTGAAAACATCACAAAGTATTCGACGTATGTGGATCAAGTCGTGTGCATTGTGTCATTAGCAGTGAGATTAATTTTTGACTTGACAAGCACAAAATGTTTCTCCAGAATTGTAAATTTTGACATTTATCGCAGTAAAAACTGTTTTGGAGAATTTGACTCAGGAAGAACTGATAAGGTTGAAGTAGAGATAGTTTGCTATATATTCTGATAGTCAGTTGGTCACCGATTTATTGAAATTGCAAAGATTCAAAATAAGCACATGGAGGCGAAAAGCAGACAGTGCAATCACCACAACACAGAGACCATTCGGCTTGTAAAAAAATGTTGTATACGCAAACAATTTTGACAATTTTTTGACCTGACACTACAATTTTGACAAAAGTTTGACTTGTTCAACATATTTTGTGATACGATTGTTGATATACAGTGTTTTTTGCAATTCTCTACTGCTTGCTGACGATTACCCCTGGCGAGTGTCAGCTGAAAATATTCGGCTTCATTTTAATATGAATATAGGCTACTAGGTATTCAATTTTTTTACATGTCAAAAAATAATCGCCCCAGTCACAACCTAACAATAAGAACTGCGACTCTGCGCCTGAATCGAACATAGAATTATCCGAAATAACGGGAGTGTTACTTTTGTTCTGAGCATTTTGGCTGAATAAAACGGTTGTCCCAGGGTTGTACCGACTAGAGTCCGGCTATTTTGGTGACTCGACTTGACTCGAGTCATTATTTCAATTGCGTAAAATGACTTGACTCGAGTCAATTTTTGTATTGACTCGACCTGTACTTGAGTCTTTGTGTGTGACTCAAAGCAAGTCATATGACTCAAGACTAGGTCGGCAAGACAGATATTTCATTGTAACTTGGAAAAATAGTGAAGTCACCAGATGATTGGGACTTCGTCTATCAGTCCTGATACTTGGAAAATAGGGCCAGAAAGTGTTAGGACTGACGGAAATGACTATATTATGAATGCGAGCCATTCTATATCACTCGAGCAGAGTTGAAAAAAGAGCGTTGAATAGGATTGAACAGTGAACAGAATGCCTTGGGCTCGGACTCGAGTCAAAATGCTACGACTCGAACTCGGCACTCTGCTCGTTGGACTCAGACTTGACTCGAGTCAAAATTATGAAAGTGAGATTGACTTGCGACTCGGAACCTTGTGACTTGGTTACGACCCTGTCCAGGGTACCCGGTGCCCAAATTAGGCGTATTTGACGGCTGAAACTTTGCCAAGTGGCGCCAAATCAGAAAAACACCAGTTATAACGATGCCACCGTCTCCTACAAACCTGAAAGTTCATTCGGCGCTGCTTCCGGCTTCAACAAGTCCTTGATTTCTTTGATGAAAGTCTCGCAAAACCCGATAAATGTGTCGGCCAGTTGCAGTCGGGTGTCTTGGCTAGAGGCGGCAGTTTTGGTGTCGGAATTGTCCTGGCTTTTCTCTGGCTTTTTATCGACGTCAGACTTGGACTGCAACCTCCATTTCATGAACTGAAACAAAGAATTTAAAACNNGGGCCGCGTGTTTGAGACCTCNGCACCTAGACAAANATAACNTTGTTTGGCAAANTTCACTGGCTATTCGACAAAAAGTACNCCAATTGTTGCGTCCAGCCAAATTTGGTGTGAAGCGTTATTTTACCCAATCGAANAATTTGATNGAATAGCCAGTAGAATNGGAGGAAAAACGTTATTTTTCAACANCATTACTGGATATTTTCAAAGTGCTCGATTANGGNTGTTCGAAATNATTTCATTTTATAATTTTACCCCATCAAATTGTTCGGTTGACCTAAAAATCTTTGCTTNCGCAGGTTGGAAATGACCCGGATTTGTTTATCATCGTCGTTTTAGGCAGCCTAATCATTCCATGAGGTCTCTACTGAAATATGAAAAATCGGAATNGATCAAAATGATACTTATACAGTTTTCCCGATTTAGACTAGCATTATAATCACAACTAGNTCTTTTTCTTTCAAATCTACAACTAGAATGACAGCTACATTTTTCCAAATAACACTACAATTAGAAGGCCAGTATATCCAANTTAAAATAGAATTACTGAATTGGTCAAAAATTTGGATTTGAATCAAGCTTGAGTTCATATCAAATCATTCATTCCATCCCGCGAGCATGAGAACAGTAAATGTCTGNNCAGCAGGCTTGCTTCAGGAAAACAAAAAAACTTGATTCNAAACTACACTAGAATTAGAATGATAACTACAGTTGTTGTCAGATCAGATTACAATTAGAATNNTAACTAGAGGTCGAACGATTATCGACATGGCCGATTATCNAGGCCGATATTTAGAGATTTCCCNATTATCGATAACAGCAACCTTGGATCGATTCAGACGATAGGCTACAATTCTCTCGTAGCATTTTCAGAAAAACAAGAAATTNGATCACAATATAGATGAGAGAACAAAAACATTTCACAAAGCAAATCAGATTGGAATTNNATTNCCGCNTTTNGNACTCATCATTCAAATTAGATACCTACGATGATNNAGAAAACAGATCGAAAATGGTNTGGGACAACTCACGTTGGAAACAGNCGGGTCGGAATCGCCATCTCCTTTATCCTGCNCCCATTTGGCGGCGTCCCCCGCGGAAGCGCTCATCAGACCCGCCTTCTCAAACTTGAACATGTCCTGCAAGAGCTGGTTGAGCGCGTGCTCCACCCAAGGCCCGGNGNGGCAGTTGACNGGCAATNGNGGGCTGTTGTTTNGCGTTGCCACGTCGCTCANACCGGACGCCACCANTAACAGCCTCGTGATTTCGTCCTGGGACAAGAGTAGAGGCAGGGACAGTGGAGATAGGATGACTGGACGGTCAGCGCGCCTCTTGTTGGCCGGGCCGTTGAAGTGGACGCATTGTAGGTTGGTCCAGTAGCAAAATTGACTGCACATCTAAAAATGAGACGGAATGTTACTGGCGCTATTGTAATAGCCAGCATTGCTTATCAAATATAAGTGCGAATACCTAGGCATATGTGAATTTCTACTCATTTTTGAGCCGGAGTAGCCGTTTTATCACAAGTTGAAGTAACGTCATGGATTTTGATTCCAATATAAGTAGAGGTAGCCATTTAATAAAAGTCAATGCAACGTCATAAAATTACTTGAAGTACAAGTAACGTCGCGAATTAATACTGATTTAGGAGTGGATGTAGCAATTTCAGATCCAGTCAGAACTACTTGAGCAGAATTAAAAAATGAGATCTTGAACATACTCGAGTCATTTCCATCCCTCACCACATTTCACAGCTTACTACTCAGGTAGAAGTAGAAGTAAAAGTAGCAATTTCATTTGAGTAATTAGTTTGAAAAAGTGAATTAGGTTAAGGGGCCGCGTCCTTTCAAAATTGTAATATTTGCATCATAGGCGCCGACTTACGAGGTTACGAGGTGGCGCAGCCACCTCGTCACCACATTTACGAGGTGGCGGCCACCTCGTACGAAATGCTGAAACGCCAAGTTGTTTGTGACCAGTAATTAGTAATCAGGCGAATCGATGCGACCTCGTTAGAAACGTCTTCGTTTTTATTACGCGCGTGTTCCAGGCGCGCAGCCAAGGGATTCGAACCCCTCCGTTTGAAACGCGAAACCCCGTCATTTTGAAATGACCATTGTAACTCCAATATTCAGTTCCAATTCAATAATTGTGTTATCAGTGTTCGGTGCGGCCGATTTGCGAGAGGCAAGTTTTTAATTAGCGCGAAGAGTCTGTGATGATATCCCGCTGACATGGTCGTGAAATTAGGTCAGTCATTGCCGTGCGCGTGGCAATCGTCGCTAGCCTGACTTATCGTATCTCGAACAAGCCTGATTCCGCTGGCTTGAACAATCGCATCTGCAGTAGGCCCAGTTCAAACTATATCATCGCTTGTCTACGCAATCACGTCTGCATTGGGGGCTTCTGTCTGGTGAGAACGATATCATCATGTTGACGATTATACGCGTATGATAAGCTTGTCGACGAATCCGGACGTGCTGTTAATTAGCCGTTATCGGTCGTGAACAATCAAATACGACGCGCTTATCAACGCGTCGAACAATTAAATATCGCGCTTATTAACGCATCCTACGTTATGTAGCCTTGGCGACGATTTGCGCAAGTCAAAATGTGCGAGTTTTCATCGAATATGTGCTATAATGACGCCGATTTCAGGTGGTTCAAACCTCACCTCTTTTATAACTCAAGTCTTGACACACAGCTTTTGATGGTTATGTTCAAGTATTAGCAGAAATCAATTACGCATGGACGCACATGTCGCATATGTTTGCGGACATTCGATGTCATTCAGTTTGGAGATGACACTCTTTAATCAGAATCGCTAGTCAGCATATACTTAACGGCATTTTATCCAAACCATCGGGAAGTAGGAGCCAAAGCATGGTAGGCCCGAGACGCGGCAGTTAGGCTAGCGATATCTTTCGTACTAGGCCTATTGCAGATGCGATTGTGTAGGCCAGTGATGATATCGTGTGCACCAAGCCAATGCCGATGCGATTTTGTAAGCCAACGATGATACCGTGCGCACGGGGTCTATTGCAGATGCGATTATTGAAGCCAGCGGAATTACGCTTGTAGGTGACGCGATAAATCAGGCTAGCAACAATTGCCGAGCGCGGGGCAATGAATGACCTAATTTCGCAATTATCTCAGCGGGAGATCGTGTCCTGTTACATTGTGCATGTACGGACGGACGAATCTCGCTTATTGTCGACACGCCTTTCGTTAATTGGCCGCGCGTGACGCTGATAATACGACTGAATTGCAACCGAGTATTAGCGTCAGAGCGCTATTTGGAAAAGGACGGGTTTTGCTTTAAGGAGGGGCCCCCGAAACCCCACTGGCTATGCGCCTGGATGTACTCCAAAAATGCTTAGCGAACGTAAATCGGGAAATGAACCAATGCTGCCAAAATCAATGTTTCAATCTGCAAACAATTGCCGCGATGCGAGCTTCCCAACGCGAAGCCCGAAACCGCAAAAGACAATTGCTGATTGGCTGCGCGATTTCGCGTTTGTAATCATCATTATTGTCTGTTTGAAATCTCATATTCGAGAGTTGTCGTGTGTTACTTGCGAACTTGCCAGCCCAGTGCGTTGTGCATTTCGTTACACACACGACGCATTGCGGGTTAATAACAAACTCCAAATTCTGAGTGACGTAAATTCTGATTTTTGTTCGATGCATTCCTCGGACGGACGGATGATCGTACCGTTTCAAGATTCCACTTAATAACTCGACTGCATGGTTTGATAATAATGAGTGCAGGGCCGGTATTAAAACGTAACGTAACGTAAAACGCGAACGGTTTAACGCTGCACGCACACCAGCGGCATGAAGTAAAGTGCGTTTTAGTGCGACGATGACGTCATCGACAGGGAACAATTGTGACGTCACAAGACTTCGCCACCTCGTAAAAAAATAAAAGTCGGCGCCTGTGATTTGCATTATTCCAGGTCTATATCAAGTTTCCGTGACGCAGGGGTCATTTCACACGGCTCGTGAAAGCAAGAAACGTAGAGGCCGTGTCTGCCAGACCTGCATTTCCCAAAACCACTCTCCAACGCGGCAAGCGAATTTGATGGACGTACCTTGCACATAAGAACGACCAAATCTGACGGTAAAGTTGTGTTATCGTTCAGAAGTAGAAGCAGAATTTTCCTTGTCACTTCTTGGCACAACGCCAAGGAGACTCTGATGAAGGATTTCAGCGATGGAACGTTTTCTGAATAAAAGAAATGATGATTTAGTAGCTAATATTGATACCCCACCATACTACTGGACGCTTGTTTATACTAATTAATATTGCATGCAAAAATAGTAAACGCAGTAATTATGGTGCGTAAAAGATGTTGATTCAGCACAATACGAGTGCTACTGCTGACACCTGACATGAGCCTTAGAGCAGTTCAAGAGGGTAGGCAAAATAAAACCTCATGGGTATTTTATCTGTATTATTACTTTTCAAAGCAGATTTGAATTAAAATTACTGAGAGTTTCAGATTTGGACAACTAGGTCGTTCTGCTTGTCTAATTATTGTTTAGAGAGCAATGACAGTAATTTGATCATAATCTAATTTTGAAATGTTTCAATACTCTAATTCTAAATGCAATCAATTTCTGAAATTGGCAATTTCAAAGACATATCAAATCTAGACGTGGTAGAAAATGATACGCTAACAAGTATTCGAGTAGTTTCAGAAGTTCATTTTGTCCTTCATATCCTAGTGCAGAGGTCTCAAACACGCGGCCCGCGACGGCATTTTGGATTTCCAAGTATTCGACAATATTTAACCGCCATTGATTTTTCAATTTGAGATCTAACAATTCGCTCTAAAACTTCTTCAGAAGCCAGAAACTACTCGTCAAACTTCACTATTACATCACTTTCTAAAGTTACATCGCAGTAGAAGATAACCTATCACGTGACATTATTTCTTTATGATGGTTAAACATGACAAGTTGATGATGCGTCCTGAAAATTGTGATTTGTACTTGGGCGCGAAATTTTGTAGAATTACTCAACTCATAGACTCGATGGGTGATAAAATAAAATTGACTCGAGTCGCGTCTAAAAGATACAAGCGGAGAAAGACTTTTGTGACACGGAACGCCGTAACTTGGTACAACCACGGACGAAACAGACCATCAAACTGGTATGGAAACGCGACAGCATTTCTTTTTCACATGTTGTCTACAACTAATTATGTTAACAAACTATTCCAAGTACAGCAACAACTTTACTCAAATATCTAAAAAATGTTATTTTTTCGTGCCAGACGTGAATTCACAATACCATATAACATTTTTGCAATGTGTGTAGAACGTCAGTCTGCAATGTCCCGTCATATAAGGCCTAGCCTACTTGGAAATACATTGAATTCCCTTATTACTGGTGCTGCGGCCCGTGGCGCCATCAAAAGTAGGAAATTGGCCCGCGAGCACATTTGAGTTTGAGACCTCTGTCCTAGTGTAATGTTTAGTTCAAGTTAAAAATGGATCGAGAATGTCACGAAAGAGACAAAATGGGGCACGTTTCGTGGGCACACTCAGAAAAAGACAGTGGAATGCGCAATAGTTTAAGGCATCTCTTTTACCTATACCTTGCACTTTCATTTCTGCAGGGTTGGCGTTGACCAACATGGCGTTCAAAGCCTTCCTGTCCAGCTGCCTGCGATGGCTGAGTATACTTCTGTATTGCTCGGACGATTTTACAGAGATTCTAGACAGTTCCACCCCGATCAAGTTCTTTTCTTCTGTATCTGAATGACAACATTTGAAGCATTGCAAACGGGACTATTTGAAAGAGAGAGAAATTTTGTACTTGTATTATAAATGTAAGAAGCAAGCCGTTTTCCATAAAAAACTATCTTTCTATGTGACAAAATAAAAATTTCAAACACTAAGTACTGTTGCTCGAATAAACTGTCAAGTAGAAGTTGTGGAAGGCTAAAAGCATAACCACTTGACTGAGTAGTGTTAATAGGCAAAAAGTAAAGGTATTCATTACCCACAACTACTGATTGAAAATCAAGGTTTTCGGATCGCAAGAAAAATACATTGTGCCGTTGATGGACGATGCCAAATTCATACCGATAGGCTATAGATTTTGACAATGTAGCGCAACATCTTACTGAGACATAACATATCATGAAACAACTCCTTCGAGAAAACACAAATACCGATCGTCAAGATCATCACGGAGACTTGAAAAATTCGGCACCTATTTTGTCGGAGTGCAATTTTTCTTTCAAAATCTTCTCTCTTTCTGCAAGCTGTACGAGCTCGTTTCGGGAGCGCAAAATCTTTTCTCGAACCGCCTCCAGCCACGTTAAAGTCTGTCACAAAAAATAACGTAAGTTTACAACTAGAGCCCGACAGATGTCAAATTTTACAGACGATGCTAGCACCTTCATCGATAACCCCGATACGTTCACCTGATATCAAAAGGATATGCGCATTTCCAAAACCTCAGAGCATTCATTTGAACAGCTTTAAAGACATTGCTATGGTTAGACATGAAATTAACAAGAAAAGGCTGCATCTGGACACAGGGAATCTGTAAGAAATCAACCAATATTCCCATGCAGCAATCACAGAATGCAGTTCTCTGAGTCCCCTGCTACCATACGGACTTGTCACGGACATGGCCAATAATTTCATTAATCTAATGGCCAATACCACTATTTCTTATGAGGTGTGATATCAACGGATTCATAATATAATTATGACAGCAGAGTTAACATTTGAAATTCCATTACAAAACGAAGACATTGAAAATGCATACTTGACAGACCTTGATATACTTTGTAATCATATATTCATTATGTAAATATGATTACAATGCGTTACCATAAGCATTACCTTTACAAAACCAGAGGTTACATCTGCATTTTTCTTCTCATGTCTTCTGAAATTGATGAAATCCCAGGGATTGTATTGCACGGCGGGGATCTTCTTCACAGGAAACCACTTGTGTGCGCCGGTAGGCTTGTTTGCATGACCTGCAGTAGAAACAAGATACTGTTAAACAACAGATAATAACTATCCGTCTTTACAAATATAGTAAAGAACGTGTTGGCCAAGTAATTCCTGATGATTTCAAGCACGGACAGCCTACAAATACATGCCTAAGCAACAGATTGAGATTGATCCCGTCGTTGTTAATAAGGATATACTTCATACAGATGTCTCAACTTGTGTTCTAGTTGCACACTTACTTGAAAGCAAAGACTTTCATAATACCTTTCACTTACAGTTCTTCTAATCAGTGAAACTTCACTTGCATTACCATTTTTATCGGCAAAGCTGTCAAAACCAAATGTGTGGCAGTTTTGATTTGAAGTTCCTACTTGATAATTTAGGATATGACAGTATGGAATCTACAAAAGAGGGCAAAGTTGTCATCGTTTACTCCTCAGGTAGGACTTGACGTGATTTTGGAAAGTTTGGCTTTGCTTTGCATTGATCTATTTTTTGCTTTCAAACATTGTGAAATCCATGTATGTCTACCTTGTGCAGGTCCATCTTTTGAAGTGGGCTGATGCCACAAGTGAGGGGGCAACAATTTCGGGGGCTTCTGCGTTTCTTTCTTCAAAATCTGCATCTTGGACGTCCCTGGATCTGCCATTTTCCCCAAAATATCCCGCACGGGTCCGCGGCCCCCAAAATACCGCATCAGACGCGGAGAGACGCGGTCCACATACGCTTCGTTCATCCACAATATACTCTCGGTCAAATGGGAGGCGATCAGCAGTAACACCGCGAACGGGCCGTACTTTCCTCCCGCTACACTGCTATTTCCGTCACGCGGCGGCAAAGATTTTTCAATCAGTTTCAAAATGTTTCTCATCATATCTTCACCCTTTCCGGGTATCACGAGAGTCCGTTGACCCAACACCAAAAACACAGACACGAGATGCGCCTTCGTAAGACACGGCGTCGGGGCACCGTCGATCAGATACGCGGACAGCAAACCAGCCAAAAAAGACCCCCACCACGCGTACGCGGAACAGTGAGCTATTAAAAGATTGCAAGTCTGGACGCGTACCCTCGGGTTTCCGAATCCGATCAAATTTTGAAACATGTCGACCGCCATAGCTCGAGGAAATTCAATTTCATGCATCCGGTGTATCGCGACTTTTCGCAGTATTGCGGGTTGCAGCATGACGATCGTGCTCAACATGAGCTCGATTTGAAGCTCCAGTTGCGAGAACGAAGGTACGTCTCCAGATTTCACGCTCGAGACGCCGTCTACAGACTCGAGATAACGGATGGCGTGCTCCACCCGGATTTTACGCACTTGCAAACCCACACATTTTCTGTACGCTCTGTAAACGCGTCCTTGCGATAAATTTTGACGCCGCCCGCCCACTTTACCTGCGTGATCGCCAAGTTTCGTTTTCAAAGACAGCAAATATTTCAGTTCGGAGCACATCAATTCGTACTTGCAGTTCACGTTTTCGATATATTTACGCAAACATTTCAAATACTGCTGACTGGCGTATTTTCCTTTATCCAACATCGCCAAATCGGCACAATGAAACACGGACTGTTTCACGTTCTTTTTGCTACAAGTAGCGTCGCCGGTGCTTTTCATCGAAGATATTTTACTCGGTTTGATGGGTTCGTTGGCGCTGGAAGACCTGTCGTTGGACACAAACGAGGGCCGTCCGAAATACTGACCCAGTTTGACAACAGTTTGCGGGTTAGAGGATCCAAAACGTCCCGCCACCGTGATACGAAGGTATCGAGCGATCAAAGGCGGGCTCACGTTAGTCAGGTGGAAATGATGGTCATTAATATCCAAACTGACGGCCACAGTTACAAATCCAGGGGTGTTCACGGTCGGTTTTCTTTTGGATTCCGCCGGCCAAGCCTCTACGATCAGAGACGAGATTTCTTTGCACGAAGGTATGATGATGTCCGTGAGCTCGATGAAATGAAAAAAATCGAGAACGACCCCACGTTTTGCGCCCGAATGAAGCCGCGATATGGTGATGTGGGACTGGCGCGGGGTCAAGAAACTCAGGTTCGGAATGTGGTAGCGGTGATGTGAATTTTCTTCCGGTTCCTCTTTGTTGGAGCCTCCCTGGGCTGAAGATTCTACAATAAAACATGACCGTGAGTACATGGATTGGGACTTTGCAAGTGTCTCAGTGGTACAGAGATTCTCGACCATACATTCACATCAAAATAGACCCGTCTATTTTCACGCAAAATTCGCAAGGGGTTGTTGACCATAACTAGTAGAGAATAACTCGAAAAGACTTTTTTTTACAAATTTTACCGATTATTCGACACAATTTAGGTTGGCTAAAAATTACTGGACACCAAATTTACCTCAATTCCAATTTGTATAATCGTAGCTAAGTGAGTTTCAATTTATTAAAAATATTTTTCTAAATTTAACTTGCGACCACACGGAATCGTTAAGTTGCCTACAAAAACGATGCATAGCAAATTTCGCTCAATTCAGACTAGTAGCAGCGAAGTCATTGATGCTCAAAATCGACGATTTGAAACCATAGCATTCATGGTGGCTAGATCTTCAATCAATAACATTTAAAGAATTTGCCATCTTATACTACTCTTTTTCAAATCAAAAATTTTGTGTACCAATAACTTCACTGGTACAGGTTGGAATTGAAATAAATTTGGTGTGTGGCGTTGAACAATCCTAACATACAAGCACACATGCAGAGTAGGCAGGCGCGTAGCCAGTCGAAAAATAAGGGGGGGGTTTGAAATAAAAGGGGGGGTTCGATTTTATCCGAATTTAGTAACGTAGCATTGATTCATCAGGGTTAAGTACATACGATGCGTAAATAACGATTATACAACATCCCAGTGTTCGCGATTATAGGGGTATGATAAGCTTGTCGACGAGTCCGGAAGTGTAGTTAATTAGCGACTCCATGATCTGTCGTGAGCAATGAAATACGCACGCGTCGAACATTTGAATACGCTCGCTCATCAACGCGTCGAACAATGAAATTCGCGCGCTTATCAAAGCGTCCAACAATTAAATACGCCCGCTTATCAATGCGTGTTGCGTCTTACGTAGCCTCGGCGACGATGTGGACAAGTAAAAATGTACGAGTCGTTATGGAAAATATGTGCTATAATGACGCCGATTTCAGGTGGTCCAAACCTTACTCAAGCCTACTGGACTATAACTGAAGACTAGTGGAAATCAATTACGCATGTGCGTGCGCGTTGAACATGATTGCGGACATTCGATGTCATTCAGTTACGAGATGTCACACTTTAATCACAATCGCTAATCAGCATATACTTGATAGCATTTTATCCAAGCCATCGCGTTATAGGAGCCAAAGCATGGTAGGCCCAAGACGAGGTAGTTAGGCTAGCGATATCTTTAGTACTAGGCCTATTGCAGATGCGATTATGTAGGCCATCGAAGATATCGTGCACACAGTCACAGGGCCTATTGCAGATGTGGTTATTCAAGCCAGCGGAATCAGGCTTGTTGGAGACGCGGTAAATCAGGCTAGTAATGATTGCGGAACGAATGACCTGATTTCGCATTCATCTCAGCGGCAGATCGTGTCGCTCTACATCGTGCAAGTGCAGTGCAATGCGCAAGGACGAATCTCGCTAATTAGCCTTTCGTTAATTGGCCGCGCACGATACTGATAATACGACTTAATGAATTGCAACCGAGTATTAGCGTCAGAGCGGTCATCTAAAAAGGGCGAGGTTCAGCATTAACGGAGGGGGTTTCGTGTTTCTAAAGGTGGGGGTTTCGA
>ATSW01099997.1:0-10456 GCA_000444245.1 Botryllus schlosseri | reverse complement strand
GTTCTGTTGTGAACGCGAACCTCTAAATTTCCGAGGTTCACACACAGAACACGAACGTGAACCTCACGTTCACACCATCCCTACTGTTTAGTGCTGCAAATACATGGCCTACATATGATGGTAAGTATATAGTGAAACCTGCATGAATTCTAGCTGTTTGCAAGACGACAAGGATTGGTGCATCGGTAGTCGGTGGGTCCGGTATTAGCGTATTACGGTATGAAATTTTCATTAACCGTGTGTGGTTTTGCTAAGGTGTTATATAAGCTCCATCTTTCTTGGTATGTCGGTACTATGATGCGATTTGAAAGTGATGCTATCAGTCTTATGAGATTCAGATATTAAGAGCGATCCTCTCTGGCTTCTGTATCTCGATTTAGATTACGTGAGCTTTACTTCGACACTCTGAAGAGCACAGAATGGAGTATAGTAAATTTGTTGTCGGCGAAAAGGCCGATGCCTCCTCTCCCCAAAGTTATCGTCAATTTTTGTAAATTAAAAAATTAGCGTATTTTGTGACAGATGTATTCAACCTGAAATTTGTCTTCGCGGTCGGTTTAGTGTCATCATAAATTTTGTTTCAATACTGGTACCATTGCTCGGAAGATAATGAAATAGTAGATAACAAATATAATAATGTGAGTCTGACTGTATTAGAAATGTTGCTAGAACGGCCTGTTCTGACGCTTGAATTATAGTTTGGGTGATTTAGTCTAGTGGTGTGCGGACTGTTGATAGGCGACTATTTTGCATAAGGACACACCCAGACATATAGAGTTGCAGCTAACATGCATCTCAAAGAGTTTTTCTTCTAGTTTGGTCTCGTTCATATGAGCCATTCCAATCTATTTTGAGTAGTGACAATTCGAAATGACAGCATGCTTCAACAATGTTAATAATAACAATGGACCCGCCCGAAGTTTACCCTCCAGAGCTCGTGCATATAGTTTAACTGTGTAACATGAAAATGTCTTAATATGTATACAATTATGTGCCCCAATATTTTGAAGGCCACTTTCATCAGCTCCCCGGGTAGATATGATCTCGTATATACAATATGTGCAAGTACTAATATTTATTGGCCGGATTCAGTCATCTTCATTGAAGTATGCTCTCATGCGCACGACAGTGTTGGGAGCGAGTCACTACCTTCGAGTCACGAGTCATCTCGAGTCCTTGCACATTTTGACTCGAGTCAAGTCAAGTCAATCGATTTTCGAAGGTGACTCGAGTCAAGTCAAGTCACTCGTCTTTTGGAGGTGACTCGAGTCAAGTCACAATTGAAGTCAAATTGAATTTTCGAAGTATGGGAGATGATTCAAAGTCATTATATTTTGCTAGCTGTGTGAAAGACAGGTTAATCGACCATTTATCTCGAATCAAATAACGAATATAAAGTTAAATATACGTGCTAAATGACGTTGTATCCCTCACGCATACGTAGAACTGTTATTAAAATACGTGAGTAACTGATGCAGGCTACAGCTACATGTTACAGTCAGTTATTATCAGCTAAAATGTAGGACCGAATGTGAAGCCTCGTGAAGTTGAAACAAATTGACATGCCTACACTACCAATCTGTCAGAATATAAACGTACAAACTATATTAGTTCGATTTAAATCATACAAGAGGTTTGGTAAAGGTGAGCACTGAAACTTCTGAGAAACGGAGACACGTCGCTGTTAGATTAATCTACTACTAAAGCTGTGTACGTTTCGTTTACGGTCAATTTATTTGTGATGTAATAATGAAGGATCAGTGTAACGTACCACCAGTGGATGATTGGTTGCTCTCACAAGTGACATCGGCGTATCTCGAACAATCCGAACATACACAAGGCAACGTGATTTAATCGTAACCGTTTACTTGATGACTTGAAATTGACTCGTAAATTTTGCTTCGAGTCTCAAGTCAATGCACATTTCTGAAGCTCCGAGACAAGTCAAGTCAAGTCATTTTTCCAAAGTTCTCGAGCGGTCATTGCACAAGATTTATGCGCGAAATAATTGCCCAAACGAATCGACCGGACCCGTAAAGTCCGACCCGACTTTACGTCTGCTCGGCTGAATGAATTACTAGCTGTAGTACCTGATTCAAACTAGTGCATACTACAGGTGCACGTAGTACGACAAAATACAGCTTTCTATTTCAATAGTTTTCCAATTTATCCCGATAGCAAAATCCATGAAAAGATAGTCAAAGACATTATAGGAAACGATCCAACTCTTTTATATTGTTCCATGTATGCGGCCCTTCGATATGTTAATAATATACAAAGTGGTTGAATGTGTGAAGAATTTTTATCAAGTTTTATGGGAGAAATTGATCATAAATCATCAGTTAGTCGAATACATTTGGTAGTAAAATTTCCATAAACATATTTATGCTATTTTATTTGTGTTTTTGGTAATCATGGTGTTTGTCGACTACTATGGTCATTTACACCATGCCGATAATCTTTATTTTTTCCGTAACTGCCGAGTTTTATAGCACGGCCCACTTCTAGGCATTTTGTGAGACACCGCTCACGCGGATGAGGTGGCGAGGAGGAGCCTAGAGAAACCACCAACACTTAGGCACCTTGGTCGGACTCGAACCCGCAACCTTTTGGTGTTGCAACCGCGGATTATACCACTGCGTTACCTAGCCACACCAATGCTATTTTGTTTACTTCTATAAGATAGTGGTTATTTGATTAAAATGCGCGCGAGCCACAATTACACCTCATCTGGTCTATAGAGACTATAGATCGTAATATAGTCAACTCGAGAATTGAGACCAACTTTTCAACAATGCTAACATGGTCCTACATGGGCCACGATGTTGTCATACAAAAGCCATGTACTTCCCCAATTTAGTTTTCTCCATGTTTCCAGATATAATTTTGCAGTTACGACAGTCCGGAAAACTATGTGGGTTTTAGGGAGCGCTACCGGTATACTTGACTCTATCTTAAAGAGCGTGTTCGTGTATGACCCAGTTCGTGACAAAGTGGGACGGGAAAAAGGATATGATATACGGCAGGACGGGATTGTGCGCCGCTTTTATAGGAGATCGGGTGTATGCCATTGGAGGACAATCCGACACAGCAGGTATGTTTGGTTTTGTAAAATGAACATGGGTGCTATATTCAACTGTCGAGCAACAGCTAACCAGCTGTACTGTCTATTCTCGACGTAAGCGGAAGTGTAATTTTCATCATGATTGATGGACGGCCAGCCAGCCAGCCAGTATTAAGCTATAGCGTTGACTCATTGGGCAACTTGCATCTAGTATTGATATTTATATATATTCACACCCGTTTAACGCTACAATATGGCACCGGGCTGCATTTGTATATTTTCCACTAGCTGGTCGATGCGTTGCATATGTTTGCTCACAGCGTACCGAAAGTCATGCATGGGCGCAGCAATACGTCGGTATCGTTTCTTCGACTGGACAGGGATGAAAATCGAATGGTTCGAATCCCGGTTCGGATCTAATTCTATGTGTCGGAGGTTTATCTGGGCTCCTCATCGCTGACCTCACTGCAGATGCAGTGTCGTACAAAAAGCCCATGCAGTTGTAGTTACCGCCCCCTTGCAGCATTCCGCCCTGTCGCAGAGGCAGAACCTTCAGGTGTCTGCTACGTCATTGCACACTAGCGAAGCTTTGCCTATCGACCTGAGGTAGTCACGATCCGGAGTATGCGGTTGTGTGTTGTAACCAGGACCAGAAAAAAAAACATTTTTTCAGCCCGCTACCGCCCAAACAAGCACTGATCTTTGCCCCCCCCCCATAGGGTATTCAATGCAACGACTACTTCACCTCGGAATCAGAAGTACACTTCTACAACATACGTGCATCGTAGGAGAACAACTACCATATGATCAGATATCACGCATCGCTCTATCAAATATGCCGTGATGATGATCATGAACTTCTAGGGGGCTTACTATATCCATCTGGTCGCTAAATTTTGTGAATGAAATATGTCAATAATATTGGTTCTTCCATATATTACTGTAACCTTGTGATCCTTTTTTCGCCCACATGATCACAGTTAGCGGTAGAGCTTATGGAGGATGATGACATCGAAAATGCAGGGAGCGTAATTGTACAACGTAAAGTCATGTTCATGTCACACGAATAAGACTATCTACGAGCATAAAGGCCGGTTCGCACCAGCAGGTTGCACATCCGGTGGTTTTCAACCTTTTATAGTCGCGACTGCATTTCTAATTGTAAAATGTATTGAGGCCGTGCACCTTTGTCCATACTTACTCTCGGCCTATTTTAGAAGCCGACTATACGTTCAACATCTTCGAGAACCCCGGAATAAAGGCAAACGGTCATCGGGTGTAGAACCAATTTCCTTTACTAATTCAGTGGTTCCCAACCTTTTTCATCTCGTGCCTCCCTTGGCCGAAATTTGAGCCAAAATTCCCCCCCTTACGAGAAATCTGCTCGATGATTAGAAAAAGGTCATTTTTACCGCGCAAACACCTGTTGACTGGATAATAAGACGAGTGGAACCGAGTGTTTGTTTCTAGAAGGGCTGTAACAACACTTTGTAGACCTCCAAAAACCATGGTCTTGGTCCCAATCAAACAAATTCTGGAAGGCTTGACTCAACAGAACCCCACACTTCCATTTATGTTCTCGCCTTACCATGCACCAATCGCCAATATAACTGCTGTGAAGAATCAGTATGCACAAATTTACTGGTCTCGCGATTTTTTTCTCAAGTTTGCGTATGCATTTGGCCAATAATATTGATACTTTCATATACAGCAGGGTTGACCAGACTCGAGTCACCATTTTCTGATGACTCGACTTGACTCGAGTCATTTTCTCAAAATACGGAAACGACTCGACTCGACTCGACTCGAGACAATCTGTGTATTGACTCTACTTGGACTCGAGTCATTGTGCATGACTCGAACCTAGCCATATGACTCGAGACAATAAGACGGCCAAGACCGAAATTTTCATTGTAATTTCGAAGAACAGNANAGTAACCAGCTAACCACCCTATTGGAATTTCGTCTATTGATCCTGGTACTTGAAAATGCGACAAGAAACTGCTCAAAGTTAGGAAAATTAGTATATTATAAATCCAAATCATTCAATATCACCAAACACAGTGATAAAAAGNGGGTATAACNAGACTTCAACTGGAAACTGAGCAGTCAACACAATGANTTGAACTCGGACTCGAGTCATAATACCATAACTCGGACTCGACCCTCTGCTCGGTGACTTGGACTCGGACTTGACTCAATGGTGAATTGAAAATGACTCCACTTGACTCGAGTCAAAACTATGAAAGTGAGATTGACTTGTGACTTGGAGCCTCGTGACTTGGTTACAGCCCTGATATATAACATACACGTGATCAGATTTCCTGCTGGAGCTCATTGAAATTTGGGACACCCATTCCGTTTCAGCAACATGGCACCAAGTTTAACATGTCTTTTTTTGATCGGGTAGCTGTTCACTAAAAATAAAGAATTGCTAGCGATCTCTTTGACTTGAATCGGTGAGGTTGGAATATTTTGTCACTGTCTGAAAATGTTGACTTGAAAATATAAGATAGCCTACATACTTTCACTATATGCGTTGTTGTGATAGATTCGGCTCGACATTTGCTCGCTTAGGATATATTTGATTCAGAGGCAGTCGCTGGCCTACAAAATTGTCTTGCGAACTGCAGCACATCTGAATTAATTTTAAAAAGGGGGGAATTAGTATGTGAAAAAGAGATTTAAAATAGCATTTGAACATACTTTGAACAAAAACAGCCATAAGGAGCATACGTTCGGATTTAACTGGTTGACTACATGACAGTTCCGACATGAACAATTTGGGAAATCCGTTACAATTCTAAAGTGGAATTCCTCCCTAAAAATTCCGAAATTCCCCCCAAGGGGGGAATTCCTCCCCGGTTGGGAACCACTGGACTAAAGCATCTAAATGGCCTAAACCGACTCTAGGAATATGCCGTTTTCTTGTAATTGCGATGGAATTTAGACTTGTTTCATCAAACGATGGGTATTTTTATTTATTTCTGATTGCCCTTTTTGCGGGGGTGGTGGTCTACATATTAGTATCAATGAATTACAGAAAAAAATTTGATCCTATTTCAAGCCTTCTAAATTCCGGACATTATAGGCATATGGTAGGATCTCCTCCCGGACGCAGTTTGAACAGTGAAATTCCGGACGTGTGCGGGAAATTCCAGACATATGGCAACCAACCCTAGTTGGAACCATAGGTGGTCAGTAGCTAAGTACACTCATACTATTTCAGAGTGCTCATGTAGATTTTGCCCACTCCCACTGCTTAATCAAATGGCTATGTTAAGATTCACGTTCCTCTCAAAACGTTTTTGGATTTAGTATTCTTTTGTCGAGAAGAAAGTATTTTTCGGAGTCACATGGGCGATGTAGACCTTCATTGACATGAGTTCGAGACTGGCGCCACTTAATATCGTTACTGGTCATTTTCTGTCCGTCACTAACATCTATCTTACGCTTTGGTACGTCTGGAAAGTATAGCTACTTGTCCTTGTAATCGAACATAAATTTGCGCTGTCACCTTCCCTTAGGCTTAAGTGCAATCGTTGACTACTTCTATTGCCTCGTTATGGAATGGGAGTACAGTTTCGTATCACATATTCGCATCATCTCTCGACAAACATCCGTAACTAGAATATCAACACTGCAAAATGTATAATTAATCGTAGGCACTATCCGTGAAGGACATTTGTCTTAGAATGTAGATACTTACTAAAATTTTTAACAAACGTTTTAGGACGAATTTACAGGGGCGAAACCGTTAAACGAAATCAATGCCTTGAATCATCATATTCGGGTGATGGCTTTGACGACGGGAATTCATACAGCCGTTCATGCCTGTCATTTTGTTTAAGGTCCTAAATTGAATCTTTTGTTTCAACTTTCAGATGGAAACACAGTCGAGGTTTATTGCGATGGAATGTGGGTGCCCAGTAATCCTATGAGACACCGCAGACATTCTTTTGCGGCTGCTGTAGCTGAATGTCAAATCTATGCCGCTGGAGCGATTTGGAATGGTGAATTGTTGATGTCGGTGGAATCTTACTGCCCGATAACCTTTTCGTGAGCGGTTTTGTCGCCAAGAATGCCGGAGCCACTTGCGTACTTCAATCTAGCAGTTATCGAGGAGACGATGTATGCTGTTGGCGGTGATGACGATAAATCCACCAAATCCATTGATTCGATGTATACAGATGTCCAATGGTCGACTACTCCTGTCCATATACCGCGTTATCTTCGAAACCTGGTCAGTGTTGCGTTGAATAGAGATATCTACGTGGTCGGATGGGTTTTCGGTGGCCACGACCAGGGACAACTCAGGATATTACGATCTGGAGATGTCAATACTTCATTTTTTGCGTTTTTGCCACCGGAAATTCGTTTCAACGCGGCACGACTTGCTGTTTTGAAAAGGCAACCATTTGAAGCTGAGTGAGCGCGTTCATTTAGTTTGGCATCGTCATGGATGCACGGAAAAGAAGTTTCTGATTACTAATCTCGGGCCTACAGGTCTGAACACTATTGCACGATATGAACACATGATCATATTCGTACAAAATGTGTATTGGTTTATCTTTTTTAAATAGCTGGTTCGTGGTACAGAACTCGAATATCTGTTTGTTAGTAACTCTGCAATACAATATCTTACAATATCTATATTTACTAGGGATGGTGTGAACGTGAGGTCAAGTTCGTGTTTGGTGTAAAAATTTCAGAAATTTGGAGATTCACGTTCCCAAGAGAACCTTGGTATGTTCTGCACAGTAAACCATTTTCATATATTGAAATTTTTCGAATCGTTATAACATATTCGGATTAAATTATTTGCATTTCAACACCGGCCCACGCTGCACATGGCGCTGGCAGCATGAAAATAAGTTCAGCAGTATGTAATCATGGGCCGTTCCAATTTCAAAAATTATTTGCTTTGTTAGAAAGATTTTCTTGAAATATTCAGCGACGGAAGATATCGACTCTATGGAATCTATGAAAAATCAGCATGTAGTGTACAGCATTGTGGTATAATGTGGCCTGAGTCGTTGCTAGTTATCGTGTACATTAATTTATTACTTTACGGAAATGTGGGGTTGGAATTAGCAATATGATGTAAAGTCTTAGGTTCGTCTTCAGATTCACATGAGCCATTCCTATAACTTAATCGCAAAATGCAAGATTTTTAAGGCTTGTCCATTGATGAAAGCAATAAAATAGTAACGTTTTAGAATGTTTTAGAACTTGGTGAATTCAGTAATTTGCAGCATTATGGGCGTACTACACCGTAAAATTACATGAATACCACCTGAAGAGCTTCTTGGAGGCACAGAACTTCAATATACAATTGAAAAGTATATTCATATTGAAATGAACCCGAATATTTTCAGCTGACACTCGTCAGTGGTAATCGTCACCAACTAGTAGAGAATTGGAAAGAACATTGTATATCTACAATCTTATCACAAAATATGACGTCACCAGCATGAAATCTCGAATGAGAGAGCATTCAGTGTACTATTTTTAGGTGGTACACGAAGTCCTTTTGTTGACAGAGTTGCGGTTGGTGTATTTTGATAAAAGTCGACTCCATTTGTGTGCCTTGGATTCGACTTTTATCAAAATACACCACCAAAACTCTGTCAACAAAAGGAGTTCGTGCACCACCTAAAAATAGTACATTGAACGCTCTCTCATTCGAAATTTCATGCTGGTGACGTCATATTTTGTGATAAGATTGTTGATATACAATGTTCTTTCCAATTCTCTACTAGTTGGTGACGATTACCACTGACGAGTGTCAGCCGAAAATATTCGGGGTCATTTCAATATGAATATACTTTTCAATAATTACCATCATGGACATAGTCCACTGCGCATATTTAAACACACACAAACCCTAAAAATGATAATCTCTAAATCTCTAATAGCATACTTGCAAAAAGAAAAACGATTTGTAAACTTTTGTCGTGATGATTACATGTAGGGTGATTTCAATTTTGATGGTCCACCGGTTCGTCAATTTTTATTCGATATTTTACTGGTCCGTAAGCTAAAAAAAGGTTGAGGACCACTCATCTATAGTGTATTATTTCGTAATCCAGGGGTGGGCTAACTTTTTAGTTCGCGGGCCGCCTTCAACATTTGAATCCATGCGCGGGCCCCACTATATAAAATTAGGATATTAAGCCAAAACAATATTGTTGTTTGGTTATATAGTCGTCGTGACGACATGGAAATGATATATAAGTATTTGTATATTGAAAACTCACAAAACATTGATTTTATGATAGAAACATCGACGAGAGTTTATAAGCTGGTCGTCGTCATTGTCAAAATTTGAAATGAAAGTATGTTGTCCCGATTCTTAGAACTGGATGCAAATTTCCGTCTGTGAGTAGCGATCTGTTGATTGATTTGCTGATTGTAATTTTGGTTCAACTCCAGGACATACAATTCTGACAGCATCATAACTATGTTTAAATACGTTGCTACAATATATAAATATTATAAATACAAATGCTTCTACACATACAAAAGAACGAAGCTATCTAACACACTTGCGAATCGGTTTTTCCAGGTACAGCAATAAAAGTAATAAACTTGCTTGTCTTGCCAATCTATAATCACACCCGTGCTTCGAATTAAATCATGTGATGAATGGCAATTTAAACCTTTCAAAATGCATGTGTCGCGAAGTCGGGCTATCGTGAATTCAGTGAAATGAAAAATACTATGGTAAGACTAAGAATATAACTTATTATTATCATGCTGAAATATATTAAGAAAAAGTTCAATCAAGTACCCGCAGTAATTTGATTTTTAGTTGGCATTTAATCAATATTTTTACAACGTTTCTTGAGGCTTTTGCGGGTCGCAAAAAACGGCGATGCGGGCCGCATGCGGCTTGCGGGCCATAGTTTGCCCGTCTCATGCCGTAATCTATGCCGTACTCCATGCTTTGATGCTGTGAACCCTCCTATAGCTCTGCATATATACCCTTGGTTAAGAATCCCTGTCTAGTTGACGAATTATGTTGCGTTGGTGAAGTAGTGATGGTTTGTATTTCATATCGTGATATCCGATAAGGATCTGGAGCATACCGCGACAATCAGTATGGAGATTGTGACCGAATGTGAAAAAATATCCGAAACATATACGCAAAGCGGTGAAGGAAAATCCCAAACGATCTAGGACGTCATATCTCGTTGCGACGTTCGCAATAACATGACGCTACTATATGAAAATCTTTAACTGGGAAAATAAGTTTAAGATCTGCCGTACAATCCAATGTTAAGAACCATGGTCAAGTGTTGCTTTAAATCAGTGGTTCTTAACCTTGCCCCCAGCGCCCCCCAGGGGGCGCTGGCGATGTTGAAGGGGGGCGGAAACGCTCAGGGGGCG
>ATSW01099978.1:0-10681 GCA_000444245.1 Botryllus schlosseri | reverse complement strand
TCCCTGCGTGTCTCAGACTCAGGTTGTGGGTAGAGGCCTTTCACACTTTCACTGTAGTCATTGTAGCCTGTAGTCTACTCTTATCGAAATACGCCAACAAAGTCTGTGCTAACAGGAGTTCGTGTACCACCTAAAGATAGTATATTGAACTTAAGCGTTCTCTTCGCTCCGATTATTCGAAATTTCATGCCCGTGACGTCATATTTTGTGATCCGATTGTTGATATTCAATGTTCTTTCCAATTCTCTTCAAGCTGCTAATGACGAAGTCAGCCGAAAATATTCGGGTTCTTTTCAATATGAATATAGCCTACTATTCAATAATATGATAGAAATCATCTTTTCACTGTATCGCAATCTTGTGATGTTTGATCTAGTGATATTATAAATATACTCATATAACTGATAATGAACCGTCTGTTAAGACAATGATGTAGCATTCTTTTTGTGTTTGGGGATGGTAGAGACTAAATGCACATTCGAAGGTGTGGGATGCAATCTTCAATAAGAGAAGCGATAGACTGCTGGCAATCGAAAAAGCCTACTAATGAGATTGCGGTGCAAATTATAAACCAGGACTCTAACGTCTCGTATTTACTAACATTAAATCGAACAACGATAGCCGCAGCTTGCCGCTCCATTTACTGTGTGACACTGCAAGGGATGTTTTTTAAGGGAGTGTTGGTGACGATCTCGCTTCTTCTGTTGATTTTTATATGTTTTCTAAAATCTGCCTTTGGATACCATTGTATGCAGCCATATTGTCCTAATGTGTCCCACCCACTTCTTCAGAGCAAAAACCAAAAAAAACTGCAAAATCGCATTTCTGCGCCTAAAATAGCATACGGTGACTTTCAGCTGCTCTGACGAAGCTGTGTACCAATTTCAAGCACATCAGAACAGATATACCCAGCTAAAAACGATTGAAAGGTAGCGATGTAAATTTACGTAGGATAGAAAAATTAAGAGACTCGTCATTTCTCACAAAGACAGCGAAATCAAACCACATCAGGATTACGGATGATAGGACACTACTAAATCATCGAAGCTATATGTATATTCTTTATAGGTATTAAACTAATTAAAGTATTCACGATGTAGGCACAGAGGTGGTCAGTAACGAAGTACTTCTACTTTTTGAAGTACTTGAAGTAGATTTTGCCTACTCACACTACTTTTTAAGTAGTTATGATTTTAGACTACTTCTACTTCTACTTGACAGTTTTCAGTTTTGTAGGCAAAATAAGCGTAGAATACCTACTTACTTACTTGTGAACCAACACTTCTACTTCTACTTGAGTAGAAATTCCAGCTTTACTTCTACTTCTACTTGAGTAGCGATGGTGACTACTTTGACCACCTCTGTGTAGGCATACCACCGTGCCCCTGTATCCATTGTGCCCCACCTTACCCTACGGCAGTGGTCGGGAACCTATGATGGCTCGCAAGCCATATATGGCTCTTTTGGGTATAAGATATGGCTCTTTGCCAAATGTTTATTTTTGCGCTGAATTGATCAATATTGCAGCGACTTGTTGGTAAATTTTCATCACGGTCAGAATAATTCTTCTCGTGGCGGTATAAACATGTCTTTGAGAGGTAAAGACAAAGCCGTTTTCAGGTTTAGGGGCTCGAGCCCCCTCTTTTCAAAATCATCAAATTCAAGTTATACTGTCACGCTGGCGGCCAACATCACTCGCGAATTCTATGTACCCGACTCGAAATCTTGCATTGTGCGATACGTTGATTAATCGAAGAGCATAGCAGTCATGGCGACGCCCATTTCAAAACGCAGTTTTCAAATACACATTGTCTTCCTGAACTACGGCGCGAAATTAACTGTTGTGAATTAGACCTTCGCAATTACAAACTCGAATTACAAACAACGCCACAGCTATCCACATTCTTGATTAGTAAGTGTAGCTCTGTGTGGTACCGTCGGCAAAATGTATGCGTGTAGCGCGACGTTTTGTTACTGCCGAATACTTTGAAAATTGAGAAGTCGATAAGCATTTAGATTTTTGGAATCAGTGTTACAGTCACATTCGATTATTACCAGTTATATTAAATTCTAAGCTACTTACAATGAATTGCGTTAGCAATGGTGAGGCTTGCATGGCCTGTCTGTGCCTTTACCTCGCGTTTCGACTTTTATTTTCGAACAATAAATACCAGTTTTTACAGAGAAAATATGGCGCACACGAGCAATCCCATGTCGTGAGTTCGAATAAGTGCTACCATAACGTCACGAATTTTCAATTGTGACGTAACAGTTGATTGGCATATATGGCTCTATGGGAGTTGAGATGGGAAAAAATAGGGCCAATATGGCTCTTCGGACAAAATAGGTTCCCGACCACTGCCCTACGGTATGGTGAACCTGTTTGTGTGTGAGATATAGTGAAGTGATGGAGATAGTGTAGTCGGGAGATAGTGATGATAGTGACGATTCCCGTCGTAGGTTTATCAGGGCTCCTCTTACCCCGTCGTCTTACTGCGACAAAAAGCCCATAAAAGGCCCGACGAAAGAAAACACTGACAAGAAATGGAAAGATCTAGAAAGGGTCGTGGCTTAAAGATCAACATCGGGCGCTCTAGGCCGACGGGGATGTCAGTCTAAAAGACCGCAACTGCGCTGCGTTCGGTAGGTACATTACGTCGCACTGTACATTATGTGTGTGTCTTGTTCAGATAACTGATTATGATTATGATTATAATTAGCTTCATGTGTTTTATATACATACCTCGCCCGGTCTATAGACTATAAGTATTGCGACGTATGATGTCGCAGTGGAAGCATTTTTCGACCAAGACAATTCTTTGCGTCAGATAGAATAAATTTCGATCGATAATATCTATTCTTTTCAAATGATGATATATAGGCCTATAGGCTATCGGTTATACTGTACTCTTCTCTACGGTATATATAGCCCAGTGCGGATTGCTCATTAATATGCATAGTCTCAAATATTCACACAGCGTCATTCACACCACCAATTTGGTAGTTCACTTCATAGTTCTCAAGCGCAATTTAAGCGAAATAGGTCAGATGCGCATATAGAAGGAGTGAAATTTGATACCCATATCGCTCAAGACATTTCATATTCATAGCGCATTTCGCATTCTCATTTCATTGGGATCAAGTATCAGGCAAATACCTCTTTCTGATTTCCATAATAGAATGATTGGTTCAATGTGTTATGGTACATGATGTGTACGCTGGATGAATATCTAGCCAATTATCATATAAAATATACATAGGCGCCGAACCTGCGGCTGCAGAATTGGCCTACTCCACGCAGACTCTGGGATTTTCCCAAGTAGACAGATACAAATATATCGGTCAGTGCGTGTCCGTAAAATTTTGGGTAATCTCGCCGTGTGCTTAACCGGCTCGGTCACGCGTACCCAGTAGGCTACAACACATGTACATTGTACAATCCAATCGGCGTGTGCTAACATTCTCCGCATGTCTTTCGCATTTTTATATTCGTGGGGTGGTTGTCAACTGTACTTGGACATGCGCAAGCGCATTGGCCCAAATTTATAGATCGAGTTTTTTCGCGTCTCGGGTTAACCATCATCTTGTCGAACGACGCAATCGTATTGCCGTGCAGCGCACTGTTAAGCGAAAAGACCGTGTCTTCACAACCAAAGCGTTGAAAAGGGTGGTAGGCGAAAACAGAACCAAACTCAGAATTATATAGTGGCTATCCCACTAGGCGCTCATCATCCACGGATACCATGAAAGAGAAAAATGGTGGTGCAGACTGCAGACTAGATGACCTTACTTAAAGGTCGTATCGCATCTCCATCGTCAAAGCATCTCGATGGTGCAAGCGAAAATATATATGATCTCTCTCTCTTTCTCATAAATCCTACGTGGCTACGTGGCTACGTCCATGCCTTCCTGCGTTCCTATGTGCATTAGGGTTGTTCAAAAACAACTTCTTTTCCGGATTCCAGCCATTCACTGATTAAATTGCCAGTTACCCTAAAAAACGCTGCACACCCAATTTGGTTCAATTCGAACAAGTATAAGCCGCCGCAGAGGCAATTTAAATTTTTATTTTATCAGGAAAAAAAAAATATCTCTTTCGACCCCATGAAATTGTTGAGTTGCCTTCAAAACCGATGGTGGATAATCCGAGAATTATCAACGAAAAACTCAAATAACTCCGCTACTACTTGTTGGAATTGAGTCATATTTGCTTTACAGCGTTTTTGGAGACAACTCGACAAGTTCATAGAGTTGACAGAACAAATCGTATTTTTCAAAAAATTTTCCTAATAAATTCAAATTTTAAATTGGCTCTGCGGCGGCTTATAGTTGTTAGAATTGCAGTGTTAATTTAGTGCAGCATGCTAGATTAATAATATCCATTTATCATTGCAAGGCGCAAGTGTCTGTTTATTACGTCAAACATATCGCAATATTTTCGTTTGCTTTATATATTTATTATAGATATATAGATATATGCCGTTACCAACTAAAAAATAAATTGCATACATTGTACAACATACATACATGCTATAAGTCGGCAGTTACGGAAAATAATGAAGAATATCGGCCTGGTGTAAATGACCATAGTAGTCGACAAACACCATGAATACAACAAAACAAGAAACAAGAATACATACATGGATGATATGCATATCCTTTTCGTAAAACCTATACTGACACTCGTACACAGGACCGTCAACAGTCTCGTCAATTGTGTATTCGATTTGCATAAGTCGAGTACATTGATCTATAGACGCCGTAGTGGTTCTAAACCTCTTCGAGCTTGCGGATTGCTAGACTTTAAAAACAAATTTTGCGGACCGCCGAAACTTCAAACATAAGTACGGCAAATATGTGTAACTCAAAAGCAATCATTATAAATCATTCAATGCTGTATTTTGATATTAAGAGTGGGGATCATAAAGTTAGCTGATCCGGGAAACTGCTAATCATGTGATTAAAGACTGCTGATCGGGACGCATTTTAGGCGGGGATCATGAAATTAGCTGATCCGGAAGAATGCTAACAGTGTGACGAAATACTGCTAATCGCGACCATGGCCTAATTCCCTAATAAAACAGTGTTTATATAGCTCAGTGGTCGCGACGCTGGAAGTAGGATAAGGTTACGCGCGATGATTACTCGAGGTGGCGCGAGTTTTCAATCAAATGGCGTTATCTGTTGCATTATAATGCGAAAACGCGTTATTCTTATTGGCTGTCGGTTGTCAATTTATGGAATGAAATGGCAGCCTGCTGATAAAGATCCTACGACAATAACAGGTAGAATTATCATCATCGAGAAATGAAAGTCGTGTGTAATCAGTACGGTACAGCGAAGAAACGGATTATAGAATATTGATAAATATATCGCTGTGCAATGGTGCGTACATAATTCATTGATTGTCTGATTGTTTAGGAAACCCATTACATAGGAGACAATGGGAAATGTTTGCACGTAGCAATGTTGCCCAGTGTACGCAGCGTCCTAATAATTGCATTTTGTGATTGAGATACAAAATTGTAATATACTCTTCGGACAGGCGAAAATTTCACACGGACCGACGTTTGAGAATCACTGATGATGACTGATCTATACTAAAATACTTTTTATGAAATAACAGAGCGGGTGTATGCTAGGTAAGGATATATATTTACTTGGCTGATTTGCTGGGATTACTCTCCGAGTCCCTTTCACGTGGATGAGACTATATAGCACTCAATGCGGTATGCAATTCAAAAATACAATTAGCAGCCCTCGATAGCAATCAACTCTTTCGTAATAACACGCTACTTCACCATATGTCACTCGATATGTTGTGTTTATCATTGAAATCATGTCCCACAATGCAATCAATTTTCGTGGGAGTTTCGCCGTAAATCGATGCGCTCAGATATACATTTTAGCAGAGATGGTGGCGAACCCCTGAAAGGTTCTGGTACGTGCGAACATGGGCTTTGTAAAAGGTTCTCTGTGAAGTCGAGCGTGAACGCTATTCTATATGACGTCACGATGATAACTCTATACAACCCTGATAACTCCAAATAATGCAGGTATTTATTTAGATCGGCATGACTCAATATTTCGCCGCCCGTAACGGACCTTGTAGATTTATGGATCGAATTTTTCTGATCTTGCCTTCAAGATGTGTTCAGCAGATTCTACTACCATCGCATATTGTGAAATATTCAACATTTTAAATAGGTAGTCGTGAAAAGAATGACAAGGAACAACTATCTGAAAATTATCTTTGTCGATCACTAAAAAATGCATGCTGGATTGCTGGTACGTCAAGGAGACTGATGAAAAATGTTGATGTTGAGGCAAATAACAGTACGCTAATAGACTGTGTATTTAATATCTCTGATCCGTCATTGTAACATATCATGGGCGTTTTTGGAATATTTCTCAGATTTTACGCCAACGTCCAATTACAATGGGGCATAAGCGGAATGACGGCCTTCTCCCTTTTCAAGCTATTCGAAAATGGGAATATATTTTCATGCTGTTTACGCACCTGCACCGACTATCGTTCTGAATATTTCATATAGTGCGAATATATGCGTCAGAAAACTTATTTTAACTGTCATCATCATATTATAAAGAGTAATTTTGGATAATACTTTTATTCTCGAGGGATCACATTATTTTTATTTGACTTCAAGTACTGTTATGTCGAGATCTACCTCAATTACGGAAACGCCAAATGGTAGTCAATTATTGTTCGCCGACATTGCCGTCAATGCGGCTGTGATATGAAACGAGAAAAAGGGGAAAAGCGGTCAGGCTATAAAACGTGACTGTCGGAATTATTTTTGAAGCGTCACGGCGCACTCGATGCGGCGACGAGCTGGTCCTTGCTTTCGGGTCTTGTTTCGTATACACTCGTCAGCAAAGCATCTGGAAATATGAGTAGCCAGACCAAGAGGGAAATATATTCTTTAATTAGTTGAGAAAGATATTTGCTTCACGTGGATATTGATCGTAGTAACAAAACGCGAAGGTTTTTGCGTATTATATTCACATGGTGTTATAGTTACACCATCTCTAATACATTTTGACGCAGGTATTTACTTCCATATCGAATAACGAAATATTTATTTATGACGATGTACATATCGGAAATGGTAAGCTATTCACTTACATATGATTTGTCAAACTTTGGCGAAATTATGAATCCGTTTGGGTAGCTGTTTGACTGCATCAAGTTGTGTCGACTCGTTCCTTCTTTGCGCTGCATTGAAAGTATTGTGGAATTTGTAAAATGCTGATGATGAGCCGTGTGTCGGTGTTCAATCAATTTTATTTTTTATCAAAGTGGTATGTGCGCCCTCTGTATTAGTTGAATCTGACGCGACGAATATGCGATCCGAAATATGTTAAACGCGTGTTATGTGTAATAGTATTCCCACGACGCTATTCAAAAAATTAGTCTTTATATTAGTCGTAACCCTTGTACCGACTCAATTTCTCTCAGTGCGGATTGCATGCACATTCTGCAACATTTTTTCGGCTTCGGTAAAGGTTCCGTAAATTGTTTTTCTGTGCGTGTGATGTTTTCCTTGATAGTGCAGATCACCTTATGTTTTCCAAGTGCAAAGCAGTGTCAGTTTGTCCATATACCGTATACAGCCTTATTTGAGTAAAGTGAAATGTTTAATGACGCTGCGTCCCTTCGGATTTCAGATCTCTAGACACCACATTTCCAATTTATGTAACTCTAACAGTGAATTCGCGTGAACCTCTGCTAACGGGCCATGAGTAGACATGCTTCACCATCTAGGCCTGCACATTCTACTTTAGTCCACTATAGGCATCGTTGTTGCCCCCCTCCCGGTGTTTAATTCTAAAATTTGAATTAAAACTTTTGGATATTTTCAGTACAACCTTTATAACATGGAAATGGTGGTGCTATCATCTGTCGCACAGTGTGAAATATCAATCGTATAATGTAATTGTAAATGCCAGTTACGATATAGGACACGATGACCCTACCACCACTTTGATGGGGCCAGTTCGCCCACCGTTTTCGATTTCGTTACCAGGACTCTATCCAAATGCTTTTGTTTCATTTTACCAATCTTTTCGGCAGAGTTTCAAAATCCTATGAATTGAATGAATTCTGAATTTATAATTGATAGTAAATCTCCGTGGACTGATAAATATTTTGTTGTTCGAACTCAGATGGCTACATGGATCTTCTTCCTTGTGTTGTTATCTTCATATTCAACGAGCGGTTATGGTTTGCTGAGGGCTGGTCATGGAGATCTCGACAACTACGCGGATCACGACATGAGTGAAATATCGAACGAAATGGTAGAGAAAAGAGGCGAATGCTCTTCGAAACATCTATGCTTTGTGTGCAGAAACGTGCTGCTTGTCGGCAGAAGGAAACGCTTTGGTGAGAGAATGTTAATCCGATCTTATAATTCATATTCATTGAATTCCCGTGTATTTAAATGTTCATTGTATAAAAAAGTTACCACTTGTCTCCCATGCTCAGGAGTCTACTAGGAATCCTGGATCGAACTTTGGGTGCAAATCAAACGAGTCGTTCCATTGTATAGTTTGGGCAGTTTCATCCATCACACTAGAATGGATAGTTAGATACAGTTATAGATTTTATGTAGGCCAGTAGACATTACGCCAATATTCTCTTGTTTTGTGTTGAAACGGAGCCGAATGTCGGCCCGTGTTAAAAGCTATACTGGCGTAACCTTTCCTCCTTGCTGCACTCCATTCCAATCACCAATCAATTCTCGCACCCCATTATAGAATTGCCTAAATACCAAAACGATCTAATTTTATTATTATTCAAGTAACCGGACAAGACAGAATTACAAGTCGTTAGCTGATCCTACAGTCGCACATGGTACGCAGGGACAGTGATGACGAGGGAGAAGTGTCATCATCCTGTAATTGCCTGATTTGATGTGGAACATGTTGACGAATTCTTTGTTGTAAACGCTGAGATTTGCGACACACCTACCGACTACCGCATCGTCACGTATATTAGTAAATTATGCTGCTCTGAACTATCGCAACACATCAATTCACGTTGAAGGCAGTAAATATTTCGAAGGAAATATGAACCGAACTCTAAACACGTTACGAAGGATTACAAAGGTAGTAGAGAAAAACTCTTGTGCTCACTGCAGTGAATAGATATTTGTTAGTACATGGGACAATTCAGTGGCATACTGCTCTTGCAAATTTCCAAAGCAATATATGAATTTGTTTTTTGGTATTTACGTAGAGTAGACCCAANGATATACAAATAGAGATGCTTGAGTAGACCTAACTAACCAATCTTTAGCGATCTAACATTANCGCAACCTAGGAACAGTTCTCGCACCCCAAGGGGGNCTTGATCATGGCTATATANGACAAAGTTGCTTGNGTAATGTNCATTNTGCAATGTGCACGTATATGCATGTCNATTAGGCACGAGTAAANTCATAAGNTATTGATACGATCTCGTTGCCTCTATCACAAGTCTCTGTCAGTCTTTTTGCGCAATTTGAGACTAGGCTATAANAGGGAAGATACTGTAATATCTATTATCCANCCTTTNGGGNAAATGTTTGGCTGATGAGNGATTGAATTTAACAGCGGAAACACTGGCACAGAAGAACTTTGAGCCTTTCAGTGTCGCAGAGCTNAAGAATTTGTGGAGACCTATCGAAGTACAGCAGCGCTCCTACCTTCAGACGTGGTGTGGGAATTGCCGAGAGGAATGTCGCTTGTAGAGGCTGATATCGATTATTATCATGCTTGAATCTATTTAGCGGTATTATTTATGTTAGTTAATCGCATCTTGATTCCTACTATACNGACATTTACCACAGCNCTATATATGTTATTCTGTATTGACGGTGTTTGGACATAAATGATCATTTTACGNCAGGCCGCTAATCTCTACATGATTCATGTCTGANCTCAGTGAGCTGTCAGCAGAGAACGGNCCGCTTTTAGACGTTTCTTAAGACACAGCATNTAGGTATACAGGATGGCNATGAGGAGCCTANNGATAGCCCAGGGATTTTAGAGTCCGACCAAATCCCGCGACGCATNGGTGTTGGAATGGAGGAATGCACCACTATTCCACTCGCCGCCGAAGCTATACACCAGTGGTTCTCAACCGCCGGTACGAGGACCGGTGTAGGTCCGTGGCAAGTTTCCTGCCGGTTCGCCAGATATATATGAATTTTATTATCGTAATTCCAGAATGCGAGAAGTTGGGCGCTTATCCATTAATTACAGAAATAAGTCAAATTTTAACGGTATTCAGAAGTTTGAAACGTATTTATTTGTATGATGTCGCAAATGAGAGTTCATGGTCTATACTCTAGGCGAGCGTCACAATGGTGCATGGTGAATGGTGATATAAGAACCAGTTTATTTCGGACAAGTTATATGCAAAAGGTACAGAGACTTTTAAACGAAATTCGGTAAATTCCGACAGTGCAATCAAGCAAATTTGGCAGTATAATAGAGGCCCTGTGATAGCGAAACTCATCGTAAATATAGCTTAGAATTTATATTCCCTGATATTATTCAAATTGTCGCACTGATTTTCAAAATCGAAATATTGATCGACTTCGCATGTATATTCGGCGTAACATAAAGTTGCGCTACACGCCTATATTTTTACGGCGGTACTACAAAGCTACTTACC
>ATSW01099965.1:0-10115 GCA_000444245.1 Botryllus schlosseri | reverse complement strand
TGACTCGAGTCATCCGAACACTGAATTCTAATACTAATCTACGTTGGAAAAGTTGAACTTGGTAATTCCAAGACATAATTCTAATTAGCTATAGTTCCTAATTCTTTTTAATAGCATTTCGTAAAGCTAAAAACGTTCGGTGAAGGTCACAAACTGAGAAAAATCCAAGACACTTACGTCTAGTGACATCGTGACATGGATCATCTGGCCGACGGTATAGAGAGCACCGCTGGTTAGTGGTTACTCGATACATCTCCGGGCAGACGTTGGGACAGGTTGGCGCTTTGCACAGCGATATCCTCCGCTACGCACTCGGCATCCACCACCCGGAGCACATATCCACCAATGCTCTGCGCAAACTCACAAAAACAGTCCCATGCCGTTTGCTGGCTGCTGATCGACGCTTACGCTTATTCGGTCATCTAGTGCGGCATCAAGACGATCAACCAGCCGCCGCCATCATCAACCACATTCCGACGGAGCCATGGCGCAGAGGTGGCTGGAATAGAACCACATGGCGCTCAACAACAGAGACCGAGCTAGCGCAACGCGGGCTATCGGTCGAAGACGCCCACGACCGCCCACGCTGGAGGCGCCTAATAAGGGCCCAAAACTGATTATCTTGATGTTCCTTTGTTTCCTGTTTCCTTTTGCCCTTTTATTTAATTGAAAGCCGATATATATATATAAGTTTATGAACTCTTATAACCCGCATTTACCGGATTTTACTCGGTCGAAATGATTCTCCCTGATATACGCGGATCAGCACAGGTGCCAAACAAATTAATTTTGCTTGTCCGCGTATATACTTATTGGTCACTAAATAAATACGTATGCCGCAACTAGAGGTGGTCACTAACGATATACTTCCACTTTAAGAAGTAGACTTCGAGTAGATTTTGCGTTTATTCGGACTACCAACTCAAGTGGTTTGATTTTATAATACTTCTATATCGACTGAGCAGTTTACAGTTTTAGGCAACACTATGCCTATTATTCGCTACGACAAATTACGGCTTTATTCCAACTTGATTTTAAGTAATGATTGTGACTACTATGACCATCTCTCTCCACTGCGCCAGGCGTATTATTACGAAGTAACAGTTCAACTACTGATCAAACCTGATTACCGGCAACGGATGAAGCCAAGACGGTAATCACAAATCAAACGTATGAGTGGAGTGTGTGGCGTGTTCTGCAGGGAACCCCTGAGACTGCTCTGTGAAGCTCTTGGGTCCTATGGAACATCGGTTGAAAACGACTTCCATATGTTGTCTCATCATATGCAGTTTGGTAATTGGCTCGTTTTCACTCCCTGGAATGGGTTTGAGACCAACATTTTGCACAAGAAAGTGCCTCTTACCCGATTAGAAGCATATACGCTATAGCAAAAGGCATTGGAATTCACCGTCCCCGTTATCCGTAAAGATGGGTTGCTGTGCTTTTCGGTAGGACTGATGTAATGCTTACGATAGATAGATCATGTGCTACAGCAGTGGTTCTCAACCTTTTTTACCCGCGGACTCATCTCAAGCTCGCCAGTATACCCGCGGACTCAAGCTATATATTACAGAAAATTTTTCTTTTCTATCCAAGGGAGTGTAATACGGTATCAACAAAAAATGAGCTAATATTGAGTCAAGGGAGCTTTTTAAATCTGTCTTTCCACATCTGTCGGCTTTGCAATTCAAGCAACTATTCAGTAATGCAGACCACATCTCGAGTTCCACTTATATTAGACAACTATAGATTGTTTCTGTGATTAGCACATGTCCCTACGATTTGTAATTTCCCAAATAGTCTGTAAGTGAACAAGTCGCCATAGTCAATTGCCAGCACTCAGCGTATATCGCGCCGGAAACCTGTGCAATGTGCCTACGTGCAGGACCGTAACAGCACTTCGTCAGCCCCCCTCAATAACAAAACGTTGGTCATGGGCCACACAGGCCTTAAACC
This sequence comes from Botryllus schlosseri, assembly GCA_000444245.1. Lineage (NCBI taxonomy): Eukaryota > Metazoa > Chordata > Ascidiacea > Stolidobranchia > Styelidae > Botryllus > Botryllus schlosseri. The sequence continues at coordinate 8,159 of ATSW01099965.1, read as the reverse complement.
TAACTTCTGGTGGGCTTTACCCCCAGACCCCCCTCCGTTACGTTTTTACCGCTACTTCTCGGCGAAATTTTTGTACCGTTCATTCAGTCGTTTTGTTTCGAATAAACCGCGCGAGGCGTGAAAATATTCCATAATCATGATTGAATCGGTCAACATGATCGGGGATTGCATCTAGCTGTATATTTTTTATGCTATCTCTGCTCATGCATTCAGATTTATCGGTCGAGCTGAGCGAGACGTTTCCGAACATGATGTAATGATATAATTTTTCTAAAAAGTTGCATAAATTTTCAAAAAACACTCTATAATTTATGTTAATTCACGAATAATTTTGGCCCCCTTCGAGGTCCCCCCTCAATTATGGGGGTTTGGTGTACGGCAGTTACGGTCNCGCATACGTGTGNNGTGTATAAAGAGCTGTCNCAGGGGTNTATACCTGGCATATTNTGTATGTGAATTGTTAATAGTGAACACGCGGCATTAAATTCCGAGTCCAGNCGTACTAAATTCAAGTGAATCCGACCAAAATTGTAGAGTTTATGACCGTGATAAAATNNCTTATGACAATTTNAGCAATAGGCTATACCTCGAACATAAATGTAGGGCATTTTGAAAAATTCCAGTTGGCGATAATTGGGGTTTTATACCTGGCGTGATTGGTATCAAAGCAGGATGATGCGACAGATGTGCAAAGCATACCCGTTTTGCCTGTGATACTTGCAACCAACTGGTTTTCCCAAGACACAGAAAATCTCAGGAGAACCAATAATGCTTGGAATGCTGATCAATTTGTAGTGGTGCTGTTTCGTTGTTCTTGCGTTTGAAATATACGTGGCCAAACATCGCTTATTGAGGTATCTCTAATATTGCTTTCAAAACTACATTCACTGCAGTATAATTTAATAACTTGCAGGAATTTCGTATGCCCCTTATCAACAAGAGGTAACGGCACAATAAGAAGCATATAGAAAGAGATTCAAACAAAATCCAAATTGGCAAGATATGACGTAACAATGCAATGATAAAAAGGAACGGTAGCTGGCCAAAGTCAGCTGTACCGGTACTCCGGTAGTCATAATAAAGGGATAATAGAGAATCAAATTATACAATACTCAGAAGACGTTACACAGACAATTAGCGGAATATATTAATGGAATATTGAAAGATTGTATACAAACTCTTTATCCTTTTTATGGTGCCGTTAATTCTTGATAAGGGAAACCCGAAAAGTCGCCGAGGTAATAAATTCGACTGCAACGAATGTAGAGTTCTGAAAGCACTATTGAACTTGAGTGGCGCCAGTCACATATTTGAGGTATCGATTCATTTTCTATGACAGCTATTAAAGTTACTAACATTTCAAAATGGGTATTTTGCAAATTCTCAAATCGGAATTGTACGAAACCGGACCAGGACGGGGCTCATTCACTTTCGGACCAAAAAGCTATTTTCTCCGTAAGGCTGCAATGACTTTGGTCCGAAAGTGAACGAGACCCGTAGGTCTGTCAATTACATGTTCCGAAATCATATCGGAAGTGGAAGTAAAAGTGTGCCGAGCCGATTAAGTTACTGAAAATTCCTGTGTTCGCGGACTCACCAAGGACCTTCCGCGGACTCAAATGAGTCCGCGGACTCGGGGTTGGGAAACACTGTGCTACAGTATTAGTCACTACATCACACGGATGCGGTCAGCATCGCTAATATATTTTTATATTTAACATAACTTACTACGGATTAGTCTTATTTTTCAGAAAAGGAATTGGAAGCCGGATATGTGTCATCCGAGCTGGACGAAGATTCTCAATTACAAATAAATATTGACTGACGTTTATGCCTATCAGAACCTAGACTTCGGAACAATCGGTGTTTCAGCGTTGCGTCGTCGTAACGCACTCTATAACGCAGTGGTTCCCAACCTGTGGTACGCGTACCACTAGTGGTACGCGAAGGTCTTCCATGTGGTACGTGAGTAGATTTTCTTTTTTTTTTTACTGAAGAAAGTTATTAGATCAGGTGAGTTGATTTTGAGTTTCTTGAAGCCGACGTCGTCATCGTGGTATTGCACGTCTTTTTTTTCTCACCACTGTGACATGTTGTGCCCACTGGACCATTCTGTTGGCTGTCGGGACGGAAGAGCAAGAGGAGCTCATTGATATCCATGATGACCAGACAACCAAGACGAAACACAAAGATTGTTCTCTAACAAACTTCTGGCTAAGAGTGGCCTCCACGTACTCGACGCTAACTTCTCACGCTATTTCCCAGTTGCTAATTTTCACTTCTATACGTTGGAGTGCGAACAAGGGTTTTCATCCCTGATGGACTATCAAGTTAAAGAAACGGAACCTTGTTGCGCCCATGCATTACTTTCGATTAGGGATGGTGTGACCTATGCCACTATGCTGACGTACATATTGACGTTTTCAACGTCGCCAAATGTATCAACTGGGGCAATCAAATGATATAACAATCCAATCAAATCAATATCTTACGTCGCTTTGCCAACAATTTCGACGAGGATTTGCAAGGGAATATAAGTTTATGCCTTAACAATCTAGGCCAGACCGGACAATGTATTAGGCGTCTGAGTATTGAGTAAAGTGTAAAACGGGTTTCTGTACTTGCTACCGATATTACCCCACCGACCAGTTATTTACAGCAGTAGCCAACATCCCAATCGCGCGAATTTTGTTTTTATGGTACAATCAAAATGTGAAGTCAAGATTGACCCCGTACACCTGCTAGATTTTTTTTTACTTCAGACAACGATATCAATTCCATGATTGAATGAATAAGCATCATTCGCTGACTACATGAAGTGTATTTCGCTCTTGATGTTGTGTTATTACGGGTCAAGCTCGCGGCTAGAGAGTCACTAAATATTCACAAACGGAAAGCTGGATATGTCGAGCAAACTTTTGTAACAAAGCAAGTAAAATTTTTGAGATTCTCAAGGTACATGTTCGTTTGGTATGGATTTTTTATGGTGCCAGCGCCATGCATAGAGTGACCCGCAGTTGAGACGCAATGAATTGCGACTAAAGACGTTATAATGAAGTAAATATTGTAATATATGTAAACGGTTCACACACAGAATCTACCAAGGTTCGTTTGTGAACGAGAACCTCTAAATTTCTGAGGTTCACACACAGTACGCGAACATGAACCTCACGTTCACACCATCCCTATTTTCGATGCATGCATGGCTTTTGTTGTTTGTTGTTAGTTAATTATGTCGTTCTTCTTGTGACTGGTGCTGAAAAAACAATGCCATGCATCCCATCAACCCTGGTTGATAATGTCTAGTTTAATATAATTTGTTATTACACCTCGCATAGGTCAAATACGTGATTGTGACGTCATAAATGGTAGAACTCATGTAGGTGGTACGCGAGCACTGCATAAAACCTCGAAGTGGTACCTGGGTGGAAAAAGGTTGGGAACCACTGCTATAACGAGACAATTCGTTGTCTTCGGGTATTGTTTGTTCGTAGTTTCGATCCAATTATCTGTGTACAATACTAGCAGTATTGTCCGTTTTACTAATGATACACTCCTTTTCCTTTAATATCCTTAATGCAGCAGATCATCATAGGGAGTGTAGAACTTGTCGACACTTGTCAAAGTCACGATATACCCATCAGCGATGCTACGAGTAATACAACTGTGTAAGAGGCCTCTTCATGTTCGGGTTTTCGTTCAATGTTTTTCTCATTCGTTACGGTTATCAACAAAAATTGTGAAGAGAAAACATTGGTGATTACTGCAATACACACGAACTGATTCATTCGGTCTCGTGTGTCTCATCGTTCGAGGGATGCTCCAACTCACAAGTTTTGGAAGTTACTATATATATCTCAGTTGCGGGGTGTCGTTTCGGTATTATCCGCAGCTGCAACACCAAGTGACTGTGGGTTCGAGTCCGACCGAGGTCGACTGAGAAAATTCCTACCTAAGTGTTGGTGGTTTAATAAGGCTTCTCGCCATTTTATCCGTGTGGGTGGTGTCTTAAGAAACGCCTAGAAGAAAGCCGTACTACTATAGTACGCAGATACAGAATCCTACCAAAGAATTACAGCATTGTGTAAATGACCACTGTAGTCGAACGACCTCATGAATACCACAAAACACAACGACTAGATATCAGGTTCACGGACTATATCGACGTTTTATCGACTGTTGCTCCGTACTGGCTGTGTCGTTTAGCATTCTTTTTTTCTCAACCAGGTTATTGATTACGGCTTAATGTAACAGTAGTTATGAACCCTTTTTTCGTGGCAAGCAGGCCCCTACGTTTATTTGGACGGTTGCGTTTACCGCCTGTCATAGTTGGGAAGAAGTCTCTACACCTTCAAGTCAGGTAAAGTGAAGTCACGAGCCACGTAAAGTTTAATTTTCGAAGTAAGAGTCAAGATTCAGAATCATAGCATGTATAGTTAGCCGCTTGAGACGCAGATTGCTTCCCCATTTATTCGAGGAACGAAGAACGAATATCGAGTTTATTATACACGCAAAACGGTGTTACGTCGCTCACTCGCACAAGGAGCAGCTAAACTACGCAGGCAACAGCATAACCTTCGTTTAAAATCATAAGTCTAAATAGAGCATGTAATTCGAAGCCTCAGAAAGCTGAAACCAATCTATAAGATGCAATGCACCACACACCCACACATCTATCAGAACCACCGATTGTGCCACAATCAGAATTTAGATTTCCTAATTTCTGTTGTACGTCGACCTTGTATATCACATTTCTTACGGCCTTTCTGAGCTTTCCAATCGGTTTGGTTTAAACCCGCATTGTCAAGCAGGCGTCGCCATGCCTGCTATTCTCTTTGGTCAATAAACGTACGTGCAACCCAAGATTGGGAGGTGGGTGCATCAAGTTCGCGAGTGATATTGGTCACCGGCGTGAAAGCAACTTGAATTTGAGGATTTTGAAAAAAGTTTTACGAGACAGTAACCCCGAATACGTCACTGTCTTGACTGCTCAAAGACATGTTTATACTGCCACGATAATAATTAGCCTGGGGGCGATGAAAATCTACTGTCACGTTGCTGCAATATTGATAAATTTATGCAAAAATAATAATTCGGCAAGGAGCCATATGTTACACCCAAAATAGCCATATATGGCTGGCGAGCCATAGGTTCCTGACCCCTCCTCTAGGGTGTACGATACACCTGGTCGAAGAGATCTGATCCAAAGTAATGTAATATATGTGTATATCGTTGGATGTGCATTGTGGTTGATTTTGGTGTTTGTTTGTTTGTTCGATATTCGTGGTGTTTTGACGACATTGGTCATTTTACATCAGACCGATACTCTTTATTTTCGATTCTGTATTTACCGCCTTGAAACACGGCCCGCATCTAAGCTTTTATAAAATGTTGGTGTCGATAACTCGGCGAAGAATCTCACTTCGCGATAATGCAGATTTGCGAGAGTGTTCAGTGCGCAAGTATTGGTTAGAAACCACTCCTACAGACATACAGTAGCCATACTCGACAAGCCCTTCATCGTTACACCAGTAATCGAACAAGTCTTCCTAATTGAGATCAACTGTGATGGAGTTAGCTAATCGAACAAATATACTCAGAACAGTTATAGGTTAGGTCAGCGGTTCTCAACCTTTTTTGACACGCGCATCCCTCGGCGATGGTCAAAAACTCCCGCCCCCTGACCCCCCTTGCATTTGTCGTCATGTCAAAAAGAGCACATCATCTAATACAGAGGTGGGCAACCTTCTGGCTAATCATGGCCGCATTTCGATTACTTATGTAGGTCAAGGCCGCATTCCAGGGCATGCATAGCCGCAATGAAAGATATGAACGCAAAATACCTATGGTGAACTGTCCATATCCATTCCCGGTGAACTCCGGACTATTCTACTTTTCACAGTGGCCTATTGTACACACCAAAATCACGAGTGGCAATGTTATGAATAGTTGCTGGGAGTGCATATTGTCGCGCGGAGCGCGAACATTTTTCAGAGCCGCGAATGAATTGTTATTTCTTGGCGATTCCCATTCCGGCTCAGATTAAAAAATCTCTCGAAAATTCGGGAGTGAATTCGTAATTGCAATTTGTATGTCTACGGCCGCCAACACATACTAATTGAATTAGGCGTCGACGGCCGCACAAAGTCCCTTCTACGGCCGCATGCGGCTGTACGGGCGCAGGTTGCCCACCCCTGATCTAATAGTATACTGAGGTAGGCCTATATCCTACGCTAATTTTGAATCCGCATTCCAGTTGTTGAGTCTTTTACATTGCTGACAAATTTTCCTCAAAATTGTTTGAAAATAACAAAAAAATATTGAACAGGACATCAATTAATTTCAAGGTAGGTTGCACTGAAACTAATCCTGATGCTGGAAGTGACTACGGAGAGCACGACGTCATTCTGTTCTGCCATGCTAAATTTGATCAGTTTTGTAGAAGAATTAAATTGTGTTGATGTATAGCCTAATTGAGGGCGAAACCGGGCAACCTATATTGCATCGAAGTCTGTCTTAGGCAGTGCAATTCGCCAGCTATTAACAACAGCCACCTAGCGCACCGAGAATTAGGCTACTGCAAAAGCTATAAAATAACGAATGACTTGCACGTAGGAATTGCTATAAATCTTCAAAGAATATCAAAAATTTGCTCAAATGAAGTTGAAGTCAGCCTATATACTCCGTTGAGCGCGACTGCTGGAGTTTGAGTTTGGCAAGCTTTCTAGAATACGAAATAAGTTTAATATTCAACAATCGTCTTTTCAAAATGGTTGTGAAACAGATGTTTAGTCACAATTTATACAGACTTTGTCAATTTCTCGCGCCACCCCTGAGAGCTTCTCGCCCCCCCCCCAGGTTAAGAACCCCTGGGTTAGGTGAAAAATAGGGAGGGTGTGAACTAGGGAGGGTGTGAACTTGAGATTCACTTCTGCATTCTGCGTGTGAACCACAAAATTTTCAAAGTTCATGCTCGCAAACGAGCCTTGCTATGTTCTGCACAGTGAACCTATTTCGTGTATCACAATTTTACACGCCATAACGTGTATTTGGTTGAGATTTTTTGCTTTACAACTTCAGACAACCCTCTGAAAGGCGCCGGCAGCATGAGGAGAAACTCAGCACTAAATTGGCATGAACATGACCAATTTTGAAAGTTATTTGCTCGTACGTTTGCTCGGAATATTCAGGTTTCTGTTTGTGAATGTTCAGTTACTCTCTGCTGCGAGTTGTGCCTGCAAACACACAACAGCAAGAACGAAACACACTTCATGTAGGAAAGCAGCGAATTGTGCTTATAGGCAGCCAATCAATTATATTTTCCTTAACGAAATTGACATAAAGGATGCATCGATATCTAATGTAAAAATATATCCTTATTTGACACTCGATTGGGGCGTTGGCTACAATAACTTGTTTTTGAGATAATATCGGGTGCAAGTATAAAAACCGATTATTCACTCTTAAGAATACAGCCGTCCGAGTAAAACTACTCCTGGTTAAAATTGTTGGCAAAGCGACGTAAGATTGATTTTGTGGAATTATTATATAGTATTTGATTGTTCCAGTGGATACATTATGTGACGTCAATAAGTCATCATGTAGGCTACTTCAGCATTGTGGCCTAATATCGTAGCCCGAGTCGTCGCTAGTTATAATGTTTATTAATATATTATTTATGGAGACGAAGGGTTGAAATTGGGATTATGACGTCACTTGACGCCATAGGTTCACATTCCCGTTCACACAACCTTTCAGGCCTAGTGTGAACGTTAGATGCACGTTTGCGTTCTGTGGGCGAACCTCTGAAAATTGGAGGTTCGCGTTCACGAACTACTTCTGTGGTGTTGACTAAAATATGGTCATTTTCAGATTTTTATCCCGTGTGATCCGTCGTCTATCTTTTAGCCAAATTTTTATCTCTTTCGATGTCTTGTTTTGAATTTTAGGCTAAAAAGGCGGATAAATTGACAAAAAGGAGGATATTTGGGTGAAGGGAGGACATTTCTTTTAAAATGAAGGAAGTATGATAACCCTACATTATAACGTCTTTGGTCGAAATTCATCAGATTTTAACTTCGGACCACTCTCCGCATGGCGCTGCCAGCATAAAAATACATTCAGCATTAAACGAGCATGCACCATTCCAATTTCAAAAA
>KE603020.1:3666-14652 GCA_000444245.1 Botryllus schlosseri | reverse complement strand
GCCCCGGCTAGGCATTCGCAAAGCGAAAACACAGAAGAGAATTCGATTTTCGCAGAGACTTCGCTATATATGGGCATTTACAAGCGAAAGGACAAGAAGTATACGATTTTCGCTGTGATTTCGGTTTCTATAGATAGGTGCGTCTATAAATGGTGAAGAATTGTTATTGAACAGAATTTCAGGTGGGGCAATGCCCCAGTTGCCCTATAGGACGAGCCGCCACTGAATCTATCCATCATCTTAGCTCTAAAAGCTGTAGAGGAGAACTAACTGCCAAAAATGAGGACATTTAGGCGTCCTCATGGGACATTTTCAAAAACCTAAAAAAAGAGAAAAAATCCTCCTGAATGAGTACGTATGGTAGGTAACCCTAATGTCTTTTGTCCAGTAACAGACTGGGCCGCGCCATGGGCTGCTAGATTACCAAACAGTAGATTCAAACGTCATGATGGGCCATATTTAAAATCTCCAGTATCGTATTTTTATTGTTCAAATTTCCGAGCCAAACACTTACTGATAACTAACCCACGGTATCTATAGTGTTTCGCTATAGAAACACATCGAGAAATCGTTTTTCCGGAATGAATAGTTTCATCCAATGATATATATATCATTGGTTTCATCACAGCACCATCGAATCACTGAGCGTAAAGTGACTCTGCACATTTCCAAAGTAACTTCCAGAATCACACTGTTTATTATTATGTTATGCTTATGATCATTGGTCAATGGTCACCTTGTTGCTTGGGTCCTGTTGACGGGTTGAGGTTGACGGGAAGTGCCGACACCTTCTGCTTCTTAATCGTTGGTTTGGCGTTAGTTTTTCTTGAATTAGAGAGGCCTACAGTCCCTATACTTGAATAACTCAGAGGTTGTAATCGAGTAAAGATCTCTGGTCCTGAACAGTGAACACCGGAGTTGGGTCCTGTCAGCACTCAGCAGGAGAGCTCCCAGCGTTTACTGGTAACAAAGGAATAGTGCAAACTGCAGCGTCTGGAAAAGCGCAGTACAATACAAAATTTAGCAACAATTCTTCAACCAGCATTTCGGGAGATTGTTGAGTGTCAAAAGAATGTCTGCGAATTTTGCGAAGTTTGATAGTTTTTTGAAGCGTGTTCTTCCTAACAACGAATATAAAGAAGTGAAAGCTTACGAACCTTGTGTTGTGGCCTCTGCGAAAAAGCACGCATTCCGGTTCACATTCATCACCAATGAGAAGATATGTGTAACTGAAAACCCTCCAAAATCCATCCTTTTTCAATTTGACCTGAAAGACGTCGTAGCGGTTAACCTAATCCGCGACAAGGCACTGTTTTTGCAATCAGATCTCCGGGACCATGTGCAACACATAGTTATCAAGCATTGCAAGGAAGGTAACGCAGCAAGTAACATTACCATGTCTGAAAGTGATCCGTCTCTGAGTACTTCCCAAACAAAACAGTTGAATTCTACTGAAGACATGCCATCAACATCTGTCTCAAATAGTGTCCCAATGCTCTGTTCTTATGCTGATGTCAGAACAATGACCCAATCATCCAGACATACGAATGAACGTGTCGCGGAGGTGAAGGCCTCGAAACCGTCTTCGGACGTAAACGACAAACATAGTGCTAATAGCAAAAATAGCTTATGGGAAAGTCGTGATCCTTATTGTATTCAAGTTTCTCGCAAAGAGATTGAAACGCAAGACCTACATTTGTATATCTTGAACGAAAAAGCGAATTTTCACATGATGCTCAAGTCCATTTGGCGCAACTATATTATTTATAGAAGTTTTTTAGGGAGTTGTGAAGGTGATGATCACCGAACATCCATTGACAATCGAAAGGCCAGTAGTCCACCAATTGGTCTTTCCTCAGATCAAACCACAAGGGCTCTCTTCTGCGATTTAAGACAGGAATTGCTATGTACAGATAGTGTGGAGCATATCTACCGGCTATATTATGAACTGAAAGAAGCCTCACAGCACGATATCTTGATCAAACACCTCTTTTGGAAGGACCAATCTATGTATGACAGGACAGTGACGTTACTGTCGAAGTTCACAAAGAAATCGTCTTCAAAGTTGGTGGAAAGATCAGATGAAATTGAATTGCTGGTTGTAATGTTAAGAAGCTTGGAAATGATGCTGCGAGAAATCGAAGCTGTCTGTCCCTGTTACAGAGTTCTTCAAAATTTGTCCCGCCCTCAATTGTGTTGCTTAATCGATTGTGTAATTCATGAGCCAGTGTTATTATCAAATTCATGGTTGATTGATGACGATATGAAGTCACTACTTCATGAAAGAGTCCTTGCCGCGTGCGGGGTTATGCATCAACTCATTGAAGCGTCAAGTCAAGCTCAGTGGATCGTAAGCGGATTGTCTGGCGCATTCAATATGACTTCGTTATTCAAAGTTATTAACGATAACAGCAATCTCCAACAATTTTTAAATAATCTACTCAAAGCCTGTGTTGTTATCTGGAAAAGCCCGATCAACCGGCGTCCTTCAAACAGTCAATCATTCAATTCAGAAGAAGCTGTTGATGCGTTTCATATGTTTACGGTTCTGCACAGAATTATTACTCGCTCATCTGCAGCAACTGATTATGCACGTTCTAGCTTTCAAGAAGAGTTTCGTTATTACATCACACCCACCTCTGTGGCACAACGATTTCCATTGACTCAACCTATATCGAGCATGGCTAGAGCTGTAATTCATGCGACTGGAACCATTATTACTAAAAAATAAACACTGTTAGTTTGTGAGATAGAAGACTGTATCATGAAGCACTTTGATGATAATTCGTACAATTATCCTTCTACATTCGCTGCGAGTTATAACCAAAGAGGCATCTGCTCCTATTGCCTACTCGAAATTGACCAGTAGTAAGAACCGATGATATTTAACGCTACAAACCAGCATCAATTTATATTGAATGGTTTTCCATTTAAAGTTTCCTTATATATGTGAAATTGGAGGAAATGTATATAATATTGCAATGTCTCCTCAGCTGAAGCATCGCTATTTGTATCTTATCTCTGTACACTGTTTGATTCATACTTTTATAGTATACTTTGCTCCATGCGAGTGTACAGCATGTTTTTAATCTCATATTTATATAGTGTTTTATGCATTTTCATATTTGAAACTTTCAACAAGGACTGGTCAGATGACAATTCTGTGTAGGCATATACGGTACCGTATAAAGCACAAGGACTTTATTAACTGCCAAAATATATATTTAAAAATACTGGCATATATAAAAATATTTTCATACTATGAATGCTAGATTGAGAAAACAATATTCTATGAAGCGAAGGCTGTTAGAGATTCAGTTAAACAGTGCCAACACTTCCTAGATCTGGTATTTCTTCTAAGCAGCTTGATGCTGGTAGTTGTATTACTTTTGGATTTCTCTTGTCTGTAGTTTACTGTTAGAAAGGGATAATTACTGCACCTTTATGAACCTTCAATATTATTGAATTCATATTTCCGTTTTGTGATGTATTATTGAAAAGTTGTTTGCTTTGAAATTAAATTCATATTCAATGATACCTATTCTGCTGTAGTTGTATTTGAATTTGCTTTTGTTCTGCGATGTAAGTGTCAACATTGTGATTGTTACAATTTGCAGGTTTTCTCATTAAACAGCGATAATCTCTGCTAAGTATGTCGTTTTGCTCCTTCGATGGTGGGGAGAAGTATAAAGATCATTTCAAGCCCGGTATTTATGCTTGTTCGTCGTGTGGATACGAATTGTTTTCGAGCACTTCCAAATATGAGCATTCCTCGCCTTGGCCCGCTTTCAACGAAGTCATACATGACGACAGCTTGAGGAAAGTGCCAGAGTCTCCAACCGCGCTGAAGATATCCTGTGCCAAATGTGGGAATGGACTGGGGCATGAATTTTTGAAAGATGGCCCCACTAAGGGGGCATCGCGATTTTGAATATTCTCAGATTCGCTGAAATTTGTTCCCAAAAAGGATGGATAAATATACGAATATATTTTTTTTAAGAGAACAATTTTGATCGCTTTTGAAATCTTTTTGGAAGATGTCTTAATGATAATGACGGGCTAAACCCATTTAGGAGGTTCGTTTTTGGAAAATCGGACTTCTTATCGAATTGATTCAAACCGCATTCAGTTAATTCTTTTCTCCTATTTACTCGCAATTACTGTTCTCCCTTAATGGATTTATTGTTTATAATGGTCTGTGATATATACTTGAATGTTGAATTCATTTCATTGCATGCGCTATTACAAGTCCAACCATGCTTATGAAAAATCTAAAACTAACCTTATTATATTGTTTAATTTTGACAAAGAAACATATTCCTGCCATCATGATTTGTTGAGCATGATACGTCAGGGAAGGAAGGTCCATATAATGGTGGGCTTATTTGTGAATTTGATATTGCTGATCTCGCCTCAGTTGTTGCTCATCCATGATGACTCAGCAATTCTATATTAAACAGCTGTTTATCGTGTCACTGCTAAATCGTGAAAGATTCGTATTTCAATTTTATAGCAAGGTTCCAAATTGTGTAACAAATTTCATGCCTATAAATTTTTAGAAAAAATTATTTTGAGAATTGCGGATACCGGTATGTGTTATTAATGCTTTGTTTTGGTGCAATGTCCTACAGTTCTTTTAATACATCTGAAAATAATAGTGTTGATCTGTGTAGGAAACAATTTTTCGATTGCCTTAAATTGTTTTGGTTTTTATCATTTCAGATATGGTATATCTGTTTCTGATATCTAAGGAATATTAAACTGTCGAAACATTTTCTTTAGAGACAGTATGACAGCACAAGCTGTAAAGCTCTTCATATATGATATATCAAAAGGAATGGCAAGACAATTGGCTCCTATGATATTAGGAAGATCTCTCGATGGGATATGGCATACATCAATAGTGGTTTACGGTGAAGAATTCTTCTTCGGTGGGATGGGAATAGAAAGCTGTCCACCGCACGGGACAATATTAGGAGCCCCGGACAATGTTGTGGATCTTGGCTCGACTGAGGTCCCGTCGAATATGTTCTACGAGTATTTATCTCAGTTGGGCGCCGACTCTTTCAAGCCAGAGTCGTACAATCTATTCGAGCACAACTGCAATAATTTTTCTGCGGAAGCCGCTGAATTTCTGACCGGTAAGAGTATCCCATCCTATATCACTGACCTTCCAAACGAAGTGCTCACCACCCCCATGGGACAGATGTTGAAAAGTATGCTTGAGAATACGCAAGTGACGCCAAGTTCGGGACATAGCACCAGAAATTTTAATTCCAAACGCTGAATCAAACTTATGGGCGAATGCTAAAGCACGGATATTTGACGTCACATATGTTTCTCTGCTAACTGTTCGAAAATGGATTATCTGTTTGTGAAATATGTGTCGTCTTGTCAACTATATTAAAATTGCACTTTCTATCTTTTTTATATTCTATCGAGGAACTCATAAATATGACGCAAGCCCATGCCTAAATGTTCCTAGTATAGCCTTCCACCAAATGGGTACAGTAATATTGAAATGTTTTAGTTGTATTGACAGCTCCAAATGCAGTAATCATGAGCAAAGAAAGAGTTAATGTTCCATGTCCATTATGGGTGTCCAAAAATCACATTTTCTTTACCATGATACTGGCTACTTGATAAAATTGTTAGGTTAGTTAAAAAACGCTGCACACCAATTTTGGCTCAATTCCAAACTGTTGTGGCATTGCTATAAGAGAAAAAGTTTTTGATTTAATAATATATATATATAAATCCAATCTTTTTTCAAATTTTACTAGCTACCCCATGAAATTGTTTGATTTTCTGAAAAAAGGATGCACAGCAAATTTGAATCAATTCGAACCAGCAGAAAAGAAGTTATTGATGTTCAAAATTTAGAGATTTCAATCATAGTGTTTATGGTGGGCAGAACTATGATAAATAATTAAAGAATTTGCCAATGTAAATACTATTTTGTTCAAATCCAAATTTTTCAACTACAATAACTCTGCTTCCACTGGTTGGAATTGAGCCAAATTCGATGAGCATCGTTTCTATAGACTACCTAACAATTTCATGGAGTGAACAGAAAATTTTGAAAATTTATTTATTTATTTTTATTTAATGAATAAATAACTTTCTTCTCTTATAGCAATGCGGCTACCGGTTGGAATTGAACCAAATTTGGTGTGCAGCCTAGGTAACCCAACAATTTTATCAAGTAGCCAGCACAATTTTGAAGAAAAAAATCATTTTCGAACACCCCTGATTTCCATTGTCCATATGTTGTTGTTATCAGCAACAATAAGTTGATGCCATTTACCAACTGCTGTAGGCTGTGTAATGTGATGTTAAAAGTATAAGTAGTTGTGTTTTAAGGGATGTTACAAGTACATCTAAAGGGGATGAGGACAGTCCCAGTTAATGAGTAAGGCCGTATAAAGTGCAACCAGGTAATGATCGTCACATCTCGCATGTTTGTAGTTCATATTGATTCCCTGAATGAGTAGTGTGTTATCTCCGTTGCTGTCTTGTTTGTTTACTGTCCTAATTTTATACTCTGTTTGCGCTGCAGAGTAGATATTAATGAGTTGAGTCAGTAATGAATGCAATATACGCCCGGTTTTCTACCTGTTGTAGGAAATTAGTCTGTAGCAAGCATGAAGTGTCCAAACTGCAAACGGCACGGTTTCACTTGAGCAACTTCGCCCATCAACAAACGAAACTTGCGGTGAAACCCTTTTGGAAAGTGAAAGCTATTTTGGACAATGTTGACCTTCGGTTGACAAGTAACGTAGAAGAAGACTATTTCATTGAGTCCTCCGAGTCCCAGGACGGCCCGAGGATTCAATACGATCACGACGATCAGGCGGCTTCAATACGCGTAGGTGAGAAAATGAGAACGAACGTTGCACTGTGTTTACCATACCGCGTCGATCTTGACATAATCCTCAACGGCACCGGTAGCGTAAATATCGCAGATGTAGAAAACGACGCGGTTGACATCCGATCGGAGAACTATGACATCGAATTTGGAAGCCTGAAAAGCACGCGATTGCACGCCGTCACTAAATGCGGCGACATTCGTTGCGGAAAAACCGTCAAAGGAAACATCAGCCTGACAACCGCGGAAGGCGATATCAGCGCAAACAAGATTCAGGGCCATCATGTGATTTTGACGTCACAATGCGGTCACGCAAGCGCAGGAGACGTGTACGCGGAAAATTTTCGCGTTGCGTCTGAGACGGGAATTCGAATCAAAAGCGTCCACGGTAGTTCGCGTTTGCAGTCGCGAGGTCCTGTCACAGTAGGGACTGCTGAAGGGGATGTAACTGTGGTATCCGACGGCAGCGTCCACATGCATTTGTCGGATAGAGCTAACGTAATTGATATCTTGTCCGAGACTGGCGACGTTGAATTGTCGTATTCACCTGGCATGACAATGCAATTCGACGTTGATGCTAGAAATGTTGACGATTGTGACGCCGAGGTAAGGCGAGATTCATCTCAGAAGTACCGAAATGACGATAATGGCAATCCGTCGCTTGTTACCATTAAGTCTCCTTGTGGCACTACTACCGTGAAAAACAGCAGCTGGCTCGAAGCTGTCACAGGGTTTAATCGCAAAGTGGCGCGTTAACCTAACATCCTCACCTCTGTCTCCGCTGCAGTTACTTTTGTGCTAACGTGCGAAAATGACAATTGACCATCAGGGCTGTTCAAAAATAACTTTCTTTCCGGATTACAGCCATTCACTGATAAGTTGTCAGCGGACTTATCTGTGAGTTTTTCGTTGATAATTCTCGGATTACCCACCAATCAAGGATAATCCGATAATTATCAACGAAAAACTCAAATAACTCCGCTTCTACTATTTGGAATTGAGTCAAATTTGTTTTGCATCGTCTTTGCAGACAGCTCGACAGTTTCATGGGGTTGACAGAAAAAATTGAATTTTTTCTTCTTAATTTTCTCAAATAACCTAAAAATTATAATTGGATCTGCGGAACCTTATGCTTGTTAGAATTGAACCAAATTTGGTGAGCAGCGTTTTTTAGGTTAACCTGACAATTTGATCAGAGAATGGCTAGAAACCAGAAAAAAGGTTCTCCACATGCCATAACATTGACAATCGTGTCTATCAGTAGGCCTATATGTAATGCATGTAGTCGTGCCTTCTAGGCCACTCCCATTTTCGTGACTTACAGTTGCATCGCGTATCTCTTTATTTTTTGGACAATAGAATATTTTACAAATTTTGATAATTCATATTTATATACTAGTTCTGTTTCACTGTACAATAGTCCTCAGAAATTTGGTTTGGGCGTATCTTCATCGTTGGTTGCCATGTGGGGCGTCGGACTAAATCCGTCCTCTGCATTTTTCGGTTCTTTGTCGGCTTTGTGCGGCACCGGCGGCCGCAGCGGCGATTTCGGCGCCGATTTCGAGCCTTTCTTATCCTTGAACATAAGAATGTCCTTTTGGCGTTTGATTTCCTGGTCCATGCCGCAATCTCCGAACAAGCAAGGCATTTGGTATTCCTCTGGAATGATGAAACTTTGGCACCAAAGGAACGCGGCGTTGAGCGCGTCGTTAATGCGGTCCCCGCAGGTTTTCTTCTTTAGAAGTTTGCTTCTGACGCGCAGTTTAGGCTTACCGCCGGCCTCCGGGATTTTCGACTTGAGCTCGCATCCTAGTAGATTGTGCATGGTCGGGCAATCTTCGATCCAGTCACTGAAATGTACGGTCAGCATTGAAATGTGTGGATACGGGACTGTTCGGCGACGGCTGTTTTGACGCTAGAATATCGCAAGACATCAGGTATTGTCAATATGCGATGTGAGCAGCCAAAATGACCTTGTCTCAAACTCTGGCCCTGTTGAACCTGGACCCAAAACGACAGTCGCATGTTGGCCGAAACCTTGTACCTCGATATTGTTATGGCGCCGAAATTAGTGACGTGAAGATAGATCTTCAGTGATAGATAGGTAGATGCGAAATCGTGTGAGGCAGAGGTCTCGGACACGCGGGCAGCAAACCCGCTTCGAAATCAAGTCATAGCAGTTGAGATTAGGATTCATCTGGCAACATGGGGCTGGTGCGAAACAAGATTTATCGGAAGTGCGACGGCATTTTTTCGTGCCGTACTAGTAATGATGCGAGATAATTATCGTAGCATGCAATGAACAGTAGGGCTCTTCAAAAATGACTTTTTTCTCAAATCGCACTGGCTGCTTAATAAAATTATTAGGTTACATAATTAAGGCCTACACACCAAATTTGGTTCAATTCCAACCAGTAGCCGCATTGCTACAGGAGAAGAAAGTTTGTATTTAATATATGAAAATAAATAACAAAAAATTTGAAAATTTTCTGTTCACCCCATGAAAGTGCTGGGTTGTCTAAACGATGTTCACCAAATTTGGTTGAGTTCCAACCAGTAAAAGCGGAGTTATTGCCATCGAAAAATTTGGATTTGAATAAAATAGTATTTATGGTGGGCACCAGAGTTGGATCAATTGTAATTTGTAATTGTAATTGAATGTAATTAATTACATTTTTCAATGTAATTGTAATTGTAATTGAAGCATTTTTATTTTGTGTAATTGTAATTGTAATTTGACAAAAATTTTGCTCAATTACAATTTCAATTACATTAAATTGCTATTGAGACCTGACAAGCACCACATAAAATAATTAACTTATAATACATTCTCTTTAAATGTCGACAAGGAATTTGGTGGATCCATTCGCGGAAGCCCTTGACTGCGCCCTCGCGGGCGAAGTTTTTTTTATTTTTACCGCTATGCTGGCCTCGTCTGCCATTGTATACAATTTTTAGATTACTAACCAACGGATGGATTCGCAACACATGACTCACGATTGAATACGCCGAGAAGCGAACTGCTGAGCCGGCTAAAAGCAGCAGAATTGATAGTCCCATAGCTGGCGATCCAAGCGTCGAAATTTGATATGTATGGTCCTAATCGAAAGCTAGTGTCGCACTGATTCCGCAATAAAAGTATATTTCCAGGCAATGGTACTATCCCAAAATAGTCGTGAAAGTCTGGGAATCGGCATTGTTCTGAACAATCGCTGGGCGTAATTGGTAATTGTTGTGGTCATGCTGCTGCAGCAGTCTCACTTTTCAGAACAGTCGGCCTTAAACGGCTATTTTGGAGCAGTTACATTGTCTTGACGAGATTTTATTTTGTATTTCCGGAATTAGTACATCAATAGCTTACGATAAAGACCAGATGCATCAAATTTGGACGCATGGATCGTCAGCTCTAGGACTACAAAGTTTGCTGCTTTTAGCCGGCTCTGCAGTACGTTTGTCGGTGCATTCATCCGTGACTCACATCTTGTGCATCTATCCGTGGGTTGGCAATCTACAATACGATTTCAGATCACGATGCTGCATCGTTACTTCGTCTGGCTAACTAACCAGACCACTGGATATTATATAACGTCTTATCTGACAAAGCACGGTTTTGTTTTTACTCCTCATCCTAATTCCTACGTCCCTCGATAAAATAATATTATTTCGTTAATTATATACTATATACGCAAATCCAACACGTGCATATATTATAATACTTTTTCAACGACATACTGCACCCTATCCTTAATCCTAACCCATAGGAAATTAGGTAAATAACATTTTACATTTCCAATTACGTGAGCCATAATTACCGAGCATACAAAACACGCTTATATTACGTCACAATGACATCTTACATAGCATACTATGTACTCACAGAGAGAGAGTCTTCATTTTCATCGAACCAAAATACATAACAAACGGCAGTGAATGTGATACAGAAAATATGCGTACACAGTATTCGGTATTAGATAGGAATGATCGATAAGACCGTGAAGGTCATCTAGTCTGATCACACCAGCATCAAACAGGTACACTTGACTCAGAACAGTCTGGCTGTAAAAAAATGTTTAGTTAGGAAAGGAAAATAGAAAAAAATTAAACAATGGTAGCAAATT
>ATSW01099938.1:0-13854 GCA_000444245.1 Botryllus schlosseri | reverse complement strand
AACGAACACGCGGCATGTAGTAAAGTGCGTTTGAGTGCGATGATGACGTCATCGATATGGAACCTCGTGAAAAAATAAAAGTCGGCGCCTATAAGTAGACCAGTTATTAACGTACTCGGTGCCAATGAACATGAGAGGTGCAGCCCTGCTAAGTTATCTTTAATCAAGAAAAATTTCCAATTCCTCCCTTGCATAAATTAGCATTTTTTCCGAATCTAAAGTTAGAGTCGGATTATAATTGGACACGGATTTGAACAAGTTATGGATTCGGATTTAGATTAGGATTTGAAGCTTCGGATTTGGATTGGATTAGGACATAGTAATTCCAAATACGCTCATCTCTGCAGAGTTGGCCAAAGTCTTGAACTTGCTTTTCAAACCGGAAGTTGCGTAACGAATTGAGTGGGTCGCAACGAGTATGCGCACAATGCGATACTGACGACGAAATGCGATATGAATAGTGGACAGAGTTGGTCAGTACGAAGTACTTCTACTTTTTCGAAGTACTCAAGTAATTTTTCCGCTACTTGTGATACTTACTCGGATAAATCTAATTTCCTTCTACTTCGTAATATTTTGTGCTACTGACCTTCTTTTCGCTATTTTCAGTTTGTCAAGTAGAAGTAGTTTAATCCTCCAATCAGAAATATAGCTGTGGAATTTCGGGGCTGTTTTCACGGAGTAGTCCGATACCAACATTTAATTTTCATAAAAGTTGAGTATACCCAGAATTTTCGTTGCGTTTCGCGCACAGTAGAGATGGATTGACAAACATGTTTTCACAAAAGTATCGGTGGGTATAGTTAGGTTACGGGTTGCGTGGTTACGCGTTCACCTCGCATTGTCGCCCATATAGAATATTTCATCACAGTAAATATGGCCCATCGTAACGTTTGAAACTACCGTTTCGCAATCTAGCAATTACCTAGCCCATGGCATGTCCTAATCTCGAAAAGTACGTCACTACTTCTACTTCTGCTTGAGTAGCTTTCGCCCGCCTCGCCCACCCCAAAAGCCACCACTGTTTCTACTGCGTCACTGCCCGGAAAAGTACAATGACTTCTTCACCTCTGTATCGAAAGTATAATACACGGGCGTCGGGCATCCACGTCGTCCAACTACCCGCACTACCGTATGCTCGACCTAAAAGATCATCGCCCTATCAAAAATACCACACCTGCAGCGTGGAATAGTATCCCGCCGGCTATCCGACAGTCGTCGAGCATATCCACAATGTCCACATTCAAGTCGAAATAGAAGCCATTTCTACCGAATCAGTACTAGGCCTTGGCAGCCCTCAAGTTCACCGGACCACGACCTGACATATCGATCTCGTCATCCGACACATATGCCACCTCTTTTTGTCGCCTGTCCTTTAATATTTTTTTAACTTTTACTTCTCATTTAGTGTGCACGCCCCTCTTAACATCGCCTAGGCCAGGTGGGTGTCTGATTTTAAAGACTACTCCAAGTCGTTTCGACACCGTCCTATATTTTCATTGTATAGCAGTCTTGTAGTGTATTGAAATGACGAAATTGTTAATATTAAATTGAATTGAATCATAAAACGTAACAAAACAAAACTAGAACATGCGAACAGGCTTCGCTTACCCGTAGCTTTGGTTTACGGCATCTGTGGTTGAGATCAAAGGAAATGAGTGATAATAATATCTTAGGTTAAGATAGAGACATAGATGTGTGGATAAAGTAATATCTTCTAGTGATTTAGCACCTTTCATATAGATGTATACAATGATGGCCCTACAAATGGGAGGGGGCTCCGACCCCCGGACCCCCCTTTAGCGTCTATTATTAATATTATTATATATCTTTCACCACGTCAAGGGTTTTAGCCGGGTTCTTGATTCGGCCATATCTATTATTGCATGTGTGCAAGGATGGACTACATCAAAACCAAGTCATTCTAAGGCATGCAGAGACGTGATGATTATCGGGATATGGGACTTTTCTAACAAATGCAGAGATTTTATGATGATTGACACATCTGTACGGAATCATATTCTTGATTGGTACACGGATTTCCCCGTTTATTTGCTATATTCCTTAAAAAAAAATCGCATAAACCAAAGTAGTGGGGCCTTTCGACCAGGGGGGGAGGGCTTGGACGACCGCCTACCTCGCCCACCCCAAAAGCCACCACTGGATGTATACACCGGGTACCTGGACATTTCCGGCAAATGATAATAATTCAAGCGTGTCCGAACCTTCAAATAGCTCCGCGGCTTGGAAGCTGGTCCATTTAAAAGGCTTACCGGTTTAGCGTGCAGCTGGTGCAATGTTATTATTTTACATTCAATTACGTACCCTGATTAAAAACTGTTAGTTCGATAGTGAGTACTGGCATTCACTGCAGGGCATTTATCGACTACTCTAGGAAAGCGCTATTCTACCTCATTGCAGCATTGTACAGTAAGATGAGGAGAAATGCATAATCCCGAAATAATCGTCGTGCAAATAATAATGGGTGGGCTATTAAGTGAAAACTGGCTTCGGTGCATATAATATGTATAGAATTACATCCACTTATATTTGTTATCGATGTATATGCTACCGAATTTTAATCTTGTTATTTCCGTACATGTATTCGGACTTCATGCAATTCCTGAAATTATGTATGATTGAATTTTACATTTATATTATAGACATATTTTTTCAACATTATTTTCTGAACTCAATATTACGTTGTTGACTTGATATATATTTCCATATAATAGGGTTACCATATTTTACAGTAGGTAAAGGTAAAGGAGAACACTTCTATATCAAATTCAAAAGTTGGGGCACTTCTTCGTTATTCCCCACACATCTGAAAAATGATCCCCATGACACCAATGAATGTTTCCCCATGAACATTGAATGAAAAATTTATAAACGTCTAAATGAATTGTTTTTCGTGTTACGGTGGGGTAGACGGATATTAGGGATGGGTATGGGGGATATTATGGTGGGTTATGGTTGGGATATCCTAAGATTAGGGTTGGGGGTATTAGGGTCGGGTATTAGGGCGGGTTAGGATATCCTAAGATTAGGGTGGGTTAGAATATCCTAAGATTAGGGAAGGGGGATATTAAGGCCAGGGTTGGGGCTAGGATAGCCTAAGATTAGGGATGGGATATTAGGGTGGGTTAGGATATCCTAAGATAAGGATTTGGGATGGGGGAGGGGGATATTAGGGTAGGTTAGGGTCAAGGATGGGGTTAGGATATCCTAAGATTAGGGTTGGGGGTGAAGATTACAATATTCCCAACCCTAATCTTGGGATACCCTGACCCCAAATTTACCCCTAATCTTAGGATATCCTACTCAACCTTGACCCTAACCTACCCTAATCTTAGGATATCCTAACCCACCCTAATAACCCCTTCCCAACCCTAATCTTGAGATATACCTTGACCCTAACACCCCTTCCCCGACCCTAATATCTAGAACCCTGACCATGATATTCCTTTCCCACGACCCTAATATCTCCCTAGCCCTAATCCCAACGCGAAAAACAATTTATTTTGACGTTTATAAATTTTCACATGTTAATGGGAATCATTTATTGGTTTCATGGTGATCACTTGTGGATGTGTGGGGAATAACGAAGAAGTGCCAAAGTTGGTTGGTCGAGACTGAAAACAGACAATTTTGATCTATTTACTGGAAATCTTGTGGATTTGACTAAAAAATGTGTCATCCATCACTTTTACTCAACTCTTAATTTACCGACTTTTAACTTGAATTTTGTGTTGTGTTGTACGCTACATATAACGAGCTGTAGTATGCACCATATACTCCGTGGGTGGCTAGTGGCTACTGACTCTGGAACAGACCAGGACAACTCTAACATTTTCAGCCTTTCAAAATTAGATTAGTAAATAATACGAAATACTGAATTCGTAAAAACGTAGTAATTAAATTATCACATCTGTGGAAAGGAAAGGACGTGGTTTATTTTTGTCCTGGATGTTTCTTCTTGAGTTCAATCTCATAAGCCTGAGAATGGTGAATATATGTACATTGTACACCTATCTTCAGTAGCTTGACTCTATTCACATTCTACAGTTCTCCTTTATTATTTCCCAGGAAAAGCAGAAAGTAGATTAGAATAAAAATGAGAGCTAAGAAACTGTTCACAAATTAGTTTAGAATTAGATCACCAGCATTTCACACTAATTAGTGTAAAATTACAATTAGAATTACCTTATAGCTGTTGAAGTCTTCTCAGAAACCCTCACGACCCTTCGACTTTCATTGTGTATCGCCAATTGTGTTACGTATGTTTCTTTCCTTTTGCCTTCATGTGACGGATAACACATATCTATCATTGCAGTATAGAGATACATGAAGNTATTCATCAAGCCATAACCTTGTAATGGCATCACCTACTACAGATTCAAAATCTGCAATGGATGAAGAAGANCTAGAAGGGTCTAACGATCTTGTNAGCAGTGGCGAATTCAGCGTCACNAACCCATTTGAAAGTCAACAGACTATCGATAGCTTGCTTCAACCTTCGTTTAGCCCTTCTGTATTTACAGTAGGCTCGTCACCTGTTGGAAATGTGCAGGCAACAAATAGTTTCTGGACAATCGATGAAATCGCGGTGTTAAAACCCGCTAATATTGATGTATCCGCNTTGCATACCCAACAGAATTTTGTCTGTTTNGATCCAGCTAGCGAAATGCGNGCTCAGCAAGCGATAGACGAATTTTTCACAAGTCGCATTGAAATGCCGAGTCCCTGGTCTTCGGACAGGTCCAACAATCATTACCTCGCCNTAATATCACCATCACCAGCACAAATGAAGAAAAACACTAACGCGGCTACTCCTGTGACTGCAAAATATGCNGTGTCTTCTTCATGCTCCAGCTCNTCTTCTCAAATGAGAGTGCGTCGTTTAGCGCTGTCGAATTTGAAAAACAGACCGCAATCGTCTCTCAAATTTTCTGGGAAAAAAAAGGATTTTGAAAGACCGAAAGAATCTAAAAACGTTTCTACACAAACGACGTTAACTTTGCCGAGAGATTTCGATTTAGAATCTATATTGTCTCAATATTATACTTACGGAAATTTGAAAGAAAATGTAAACGAGAGTNCCGGGAATACATCTCTACGTCGTAAACTGTTCTTCCCGGANGGGAGAGAAGTNGGAACTCGCGATAAACACGGTGGAATTAACTTGAACGCTCTCCAACANATNGACGATATTAATGATATTGATGAAATCATACATTCGCCTGTAGCGCTACAGAAAATAACACCCGTTAAAAACAATCTCACACCTTTAAATCATTNCAACGCGCAGGNNGACCGNTCNAGAACGCCCAGCACTTGTCAATCTCATTATTCGTCAAGTCCTGTACATAGCGCCGAACCGTTTGATGTTAGGACNCCNACATCTTCTGATATTCGAGCNCANAAATTTGGAAGCGGGCTCAGACACAGGCGTAAGTTAGGTGCTAGTAAAATGGANGATATTAGCGGATTATCATCACCGGAAGTATCNCCTGTTAAAGGNGCTNTTTTTGAAGTTACGAAAAGTCCATTGTATGATTCACCTCCTAACGACGAATCCATGCCTTTCCAAGTNTGTGAGGATGTCGATAAATCCGATGTGTTGGAGGAATCAAGTAGAAGACANCTTGTGTTGGAAATGCCACCGATCTCTCCTATCCAGCCTATAAAGCATAAAACAAATTCAGCTNAAAATTCGGGTCATAATGTGGANTCAACTCATCAAAATTTATCAGTACCCGCATCCTTGAATGAACAAAGNGGGTCAATGTTGCGATCTCCGCCCGATCAAGAATGCGANAATCATCNACCNAAANGCGANAGAGAACAAAAATTGTCTATTTTATCNTCNACAGTGACCAGNCCGAAACATGGCACTGAAAAAATNGCGTGTGAAGTTCGCCCGTTTCGNAATTATGAAATGATTTCAGGCGAGGACAANGAGAACATTCCGGAAACGCCGTCGAGTTGTGCAATTTCGATGCAGGATTTNGGGGAGGATGTTTCAATGTCGTCCTACCACACTCCCANCTGTCACGNGCGCAACGAAGCNGACGAATCTATTAGCTACGANCCNTTTCTTGTNAAAAATAGTCCGGTTTTATTTCAGTCTAANACGGCGAAAGGGTTTTCGCAGANGTTTGAAGAATTTCNCTCNCNAGAACCNAAGATTGAAGGAGTAATGTCTGATATCGGAACTCAGGACAGNGGNTACTCCACCACACGTTNCAATCAACAACAATANTGANATTTNTGTTTGGAGCCGNGGCNCAATGATTTGATTACTCANAATCNGAGTCAAGTATTAATTCTNATGAGTTTNAGTCGAGTAGCGAGAGATGNGANTTCCCAGTNCTGANNNGATACGCTCCTTGCCACTAAGACTNAATTTATCAATTAGAATGTTAGTTTCGATACCATTTTCTACTGTGGAATTCTTGAAATCTTGGTGGTATCGCAGCGTATGAGACATGTGGTACACAGCTCCACACGTTACTGGAAATTGCATACCTGCGAAGTCGTGATCAACTCACAGCATTGTCACAAAGTGCAATGAATTTTATTGTTATGTAGATCTGGCATTGTATTCTTTGTGGCTGCGTAAAATGTAATTTTAACTTCCCACGTGATTCATAATGTTACATATTAAGAGTATTCCACTGTAACTCGGTTTCCTGCATATGTTGTGAAGTGATGCGATGCTATCATGGGTGACATTGTCTGCTTCTGGTTCTCATATTATCGAAATTCCGCCGAACTGCGATTTTGCTTAGATGAAAGTACCGCGCACATTATTTATTTACTAGTCCTTTGCCATGTTCCGTATGTCACCACTAATAATTTTATGGTAAATTAAATTATTGTGTATTTTTATAAACGTTAGAGACAGATTTGAATCGATTAACTTCTCGGCACGGAATTATATTGGCTGATTGAGATTGGGAAGAACTATTCTCAGGAGCTTTCGGAAAAAAGGTTTGTCATTTTACAATCTGAAGTGGTCAGTAACAAACTACTTATACTTTTTCAAAGTAGTTCTAGTTCAAGTAGTTATGATTTTAGGCTTCTTTACAGCAACATGAGTTTTTTAGCCCAGAATATTCATGTTCATTTCAATGTGAATATACCATTCAATTGCATATTAAAGTTTAACTTCCTTCAAGAAGCTCTTCTGTGAAACCCCTATGTGAATTTTGAAGTTCTCGCATTGGTGACATACCCATTTTTCTCACTCTCAACATATTTTTGGGTCTATTTTTCAAGTATCGGTCCTGATACACGACAGTTGAATCAAGTCATATAGAATATCTCGGCTCATATGACTCGGTCGAGTCATGATTCGAGTACAAGCTGAGACAATGCACAAATTGACTGAAATCGAGTCGAGTCATTTTTCATTTTTCAAATGATTCAACGACAAAGTGTGACTCGAGTCATTACAACCCTGGTAGTTATGACATTACTTCAACCTCTACTCGAGTGCCAACGATAACTTCTTTAAAACCTCATGTTACAGGCTTGAAAGATGAGCAGTAAAGGCATCTGCGTTCTGTACGGATCTCAAACAGGTGAGAATCTTGTTTCCTGGCTTGACTTTCCTTCGGGCAACGGCTTGTCTATTTACACTCGCAGGTCAAGCAGAATCCATCGCCGAGAATATCCACGAAGCGGCAACAGAGCTCGGGATGAAGTAAATGTTCTGATATGTCGGTCTGCAAAGCAATATTCGACTTGGACTATTGTATGTAGGGCTGGGCACTGCGATTCGAGTTTAGTTGTGAGAGATTGTTTTTTCGAGTACTGAAATGATACGCTCCTTACTACTTAGAGTTAATTTATCAATGAGATCGATAGCTTCGATACTATTTTCCACTGCGGGAGGCTGGAAACCTGTTAACTGGTATCGTAGCATATGAAAAATGTACACTAGACTGGAAATGACATATCTGTGAAGTCGCAATCAACCCGCAGCATTCTCACTACTAAGTTCATTGAAAGGCGTATGTTCTGATATACCAAATAATCTTTGATATGATGTCATCACTGGCGTTATATTCTTCGTTGTCGCATAAAAGACACAAATCATCCACACTGTTTTGGCGTCATATAACTAGATTACCCGGCTCGAAGCCTAATACTCGATTCAGAATCAAATCACTCAGGTACTCGATTTTGCCCAAGCCTAGTTGTATGACGTGACGTTATTTCAACAGACTTCTGCAAACTGTCAATCAAGTTAGTTGAGGGTTAACGAGCTACTGTTTTTTTTTTTTGTTCGAGTAATTTTGAAAAGTCAGTAGTGTAAAACAACTTGTTCTAGCCAGGGTTGTAACCAAGTCACAAGGCCTCCGAGTCACAAGTCAATCTGACTTTTATAGTTTTGACTCGAGTCATTTTCAACTCACCACCGAGTCAAGTCCTTGTCCCAAGTCATCAAGCAGAGGGTCGAGTCTGAGTCATGGTATTATGAGTCGAGTCCAAGTCATTGTTTTGACTGCTCAGTTTCCAGTCTTGCTAAACCCATTTTTTCTAACTCTGTTTCGTGATATCGAATGGTTCGTATATATAGTGTACTAATTTTCCTCACTTTTAGCAGTTTCTGGTAGCATTTCGAAGCACCAGTACCAATAGACGAAATCCCAATCCCTATTCTTCGAAATGAAAATGATATGTCGGTCTTGGCCATCTGAATCTCGAGTCATATGTCTTGGTTCGAGTCATGTGCAATGACTCGAGTCCATGTCGAGTCAACGCACAGGCTGACTCGAGTCAAGTCATTTCCGTATTTTGAGAAAGTGACTCGAGTCAAGTCGAGTCATCAGAAAATCGTGACTCGAGTCGAGTCATTACGACCCTGGTTCTTGCTCTAGTTCAATCCAGGCTATAAAAAGTCCGATAATTTGTCCAGTATAATATGAAGCAGTCCAAAGCGTAGCATCTCGAGAAGCGCAAGTTGTCAAATTCTACTTGAGCACTCCAATGAAGTAGTATCACTTTGTTACTGACCACCGCCGATACGCTGTTTTCAGGTCGAGCCTTTTGTCGCTATGCAAATCAGAAGAGGCGTTTGAAATCATCACTGCGATGCAAGTTCCGGTTGTGTTTGTCTGTTCGACGACAGGTGTGCTTTTTTTTTTGTCTTTGTGAGTACTGGAATTATATGCTCTTGGTCACTAAGAGTTAATTTGTCTACAGAAATCATGGCTTCAATACTATTTAACACTGGAGCCTGTAAGCCTCGATTGGTCGTATCATAGCATGCGAAACATGTACTTCAAAGCTACGCACGTTAGTTGAAATGACATGTCTTGATCAATCCACAGCAACGTCACAAAGTGAAATGAAATAGGCATTTTATTTGTGGCCACATAAAAGGTACATATTTGACTTTTAACATCATTCTTACTGTTATCACATAACAAGTGATACTCCAATACTCGATTTGTAATCGAAAAACTTAGGTACCGGTACTTGATTTTACCAGGCCACAATTGCTAGACAATATGTTCTCAGGGGAAGGGGAAGTGCCTGGAAATGCTAGAAAATTTTTGAGACTTCTTGGAAGGAAAACTCATCCCGAAAATTTACTGGTGGGTTTTCGTTACGCTCTTTTGGGCTTGGGAGACACGAATTATACGACGTTCTGCGGAGGGCCCAAGACTGAGCGTGGGTTGAAGCGACTTGGGGCGTCCAGCTTCTATCCTACTGGTGAGCAGACTGGTCTGAATAGTTTAAGTTGTAGGCCTATGATTATAACCAAATGATGGTAATCTAATTTGTGAAATATTTCTATGATCTCATTTTAATTGTAACCTGATTTCTGGTTTTTCTGAAAATGCTACAGGAGATCTGTATAGTGAGAAACGATCCAAGCTTTCTGTACAAACATTTGTCATTCTCGTGCTTATGAAAATCAACTCTGATATAATATGAAGTGAGCTGGGATTTTTTTTGTATTTCTAATCCTGAATTTCATTCGATTTTCAAGTTTTTTTGCGAATTCAGTCTAATTGTCATGTTATTTTGAAAGGCTGACGGTTTGAACCGCTTTCGATTCTGTTTGCAGGCTATGCTGATGACGGAACTGACCTCGAGCTGGTCGTAGAGCCTTGGATCGAAGGTCAGTGCTTCTACTTCTTGAGTAGAGTACCGAGTACGAGTACTTGAGCAGATTTTGCACACTTTCTTGAAATAACCCCGTATCATGTCAGCCCGATTTTCTCTAAATTGCACCTATTCGTTGAGATATTCATTTTTTGCGTTGATTGCGAAGAAACCGGCAATCTCCGAACTGCTAAAATTTTGTGACCCAAAAACCAAATCAACTTTTTGAAACTATTGACCTACTTGTCTAATTTCAAAGACTACTCCAAGTGCTAATCTAGTCTTTTTCAAGGGATAATATTACTAGCAATGAACTCAACGCATACCCATTGCATTTCCAGGCTTGTGGCCAGCCGTAGAATCACTTTTAAAGCGGTACAAAGAAGACAAAAGTCACGAATCTGTTACTACTGTTCACGATCGGGTAACTTTTTTATCCATTTTGAAATCGCACCAAAATCTCTCAAACCCAAACCTTCAGATCGACGTGATATCTGAAGAAAATAATTTTCTGGACAAACTGGAGAATTTAACGGTCGGAATTCGTTTTCTGCCGTTTAAAGAATCTGCGTTAAGAGAGTTATCTGGTTCAGTATCTGGAACCTTACCTCCATTAATGCAGCCTTACATACGCTATGAGAAAAGCACTGACCTAACACCGGCGCACCAGGCGTTTGTGCCTTACCCCGTATCCTTGGATCAAACATTAACCAAAGCTGATATTATATCCATAGAAAGACTGACTGCTGATGACGCCGTCAAGACCGCATATTACGTCACAATTCGAGTAGGGAGTGAATTTATTTACAGGCCAGGCGATTCTTTCGGAGTTGTAGTTCAAAATCCAAAGGCAGAAGTGGATTGGTTGATTCGGCGCTTAAATCTTGATGATAAATGTGACGATTTGATCTCACTCTCTGTGGATGTAAACAGAAAAAAGAAATTGCCAAAGTATCTACCGAACGTCACCACGATTCGTCAAATCTTAGAAAATATGGTCGAAATACGTTCGGTACCAAAACGAGCTTTTTTGCGAGCTCTCTTTGATTACACGGCTACTGAAGACGACAAGAATATTTTAAGGCGTCTTTGCCGCAAAGAATCTATGGACGACTTCATCAAATCGATCAGAGAACCCAATCTTAACATATTAGACTTGCTGGCTTCTTTGCCCTCTTGCCAGCCAACGTTCTCGCTAATAATCGAGCATTTGCCGAGGATAAAATCTCGACTGTACTCTGCAGCATCTGCTTTGGAAGCCGCACCTGATGTTGTGAAATTTGTGTTCAACGTTGTTGATTTTCCTGCTTGCGACGGGCGGATGTACGCTAGAAAAGGCGTTTTCTCTGGTTTTATGGATGATTTGTACAAGTCTGGTCGTGCTGATGTTACGTTGTCAGTATTCAGGACCAACAACACGAATTTCCGTTTGCCGATCGATGTAGAAAGGCCTTTAGTTATGATAGGTCCGGGAACCGGCGTGTCG
The DNA here is from genome assembly GCA_000444245.1 of Botryllus schlosseri. Lineage (NCBI taxonomy): Eukaryota > Metazoa > Chordata > Ascidiacea > Stolidobranchia > Styelidae > Botryllus > Botryllus schlosseri. Next base: position 2,243 of record ATSW01099938.1, on the reverse strand, counting down.
CCGTTCGTTGGTTTTTTAGAAGCTCTACAGAGCGTAAATATAAGCAATACTGAAACCTGGTTGTTCTTCGGATGTCGCCACAAAGAGAAAGACTTTCTTTTTCGAGGGAAACTCGACGGTTTCGTGAAGACCAGCACGTTGCGTCATCTCGTGGTTTCTTTTTCGAGAGACCGACATGACGTCGCAGATGCCAAATACGTTCAAGACAGTCTTCGTTTGAAACGAAACGAGATTTTGTCTCTGTTGTTGAACGGTCGCGCGATATTTTACGTTTGCGGAGACGCCAGAAACATGGCGAGGGATGTTAGAGCGTGCATTTTAGAGATTTTGTCGAAGGAAATGGGTCAGCAAGACGCCAGCGAGTATCTGACGAGTTTGGTGAAAGATGGGCGATATAAGGAAGATATTTGGACGTGATGAAATATTCCTGATGCATTTTCTAGCTTGGATCACGGTGGATTTTCAATTTTTTATCTTGAAATATAATTGAATCGATACTATATAGTTGGTCGTCGGTGTAGAGTAGAGGTTTCCATCTTGAATTACTAGCCTATCGTAGGTTTCTTGACAGGATATATAATGAATATTGGTTGGAATAGCGGCATGTAAGGAAGACCATGGGTTGTGTAACCATCACAAGATTCCGAGTCGCTATAGGCTTTCATAGTTTGACTCGAACATACTCAATTCATCACCTGTTCGAGTCGGAGTGCGGAGGGTCAAGTTCGAGTCGCAATCTGGGGCGAGAAATTAGATGACGTAAGTGAGCCTCCCCCCTTCAAGATAAGGAAAAAATAGGTAAAAAACGATGGTCTTATAGGCCCCTATTGGATGATTAACACAGCATCTGTGGAGATATTCCACTCGCAGGCATAAAGTGATGCGATAATATAATGATTGCGGAAGAGTGTTGCGGCAACACTTTGGTGGGGAATAGACGCATTCGTTGAACATTATATACAGAATAGTCTACGTATTTACTGAGACATATGCGCGATTTCCGTTACCAGTTATTAACTGCTCTGGAATATATGAATCGAAAATTATAAATTGAAAGTGTCTTCGGAGGATGCCTAAATGTCCTCTATTTTGGGAATTTGTCCTCCTTTTCTCTGAAAAGGATTTATATGCCACGAAAAATGCGACTCCGACGCGGCTAATGTCAAAGTTTCACAAAAAATTGGGAGCCAAGTTAAAGTGATGACTCTTTTTTTAGTCAACACAATACTATCGCGGTCGAAAATTTTTAAAATCACCATTTTTCTCGGAGCTTTCATAATTTATAACAAGGGGCCTCCTTTTAAGATCTCAAAATATGGTAACCCTATTTTTATATAGTAAATAGGAGTTTTGGGTTGTGGGGACTCGGCATAAATCTGAAGTGGGGAATGAAGACAAAAAGGTCTTGATGAAGGTCGGGAACCATCGCACTGTTCTAGAGGGTGGGCACCGGACGGGACAGTTGTCATTTATTGCTGTTACTTATTCATGACTTCCGGAGAAAGCTGTCACCACTCAAGAGATCTCTTGCACGCAAGGTCGCAGCCAGAAAAAAACAAGTTTTATTTTTTTGGGGTATGAGTTTAGGGAAGTTCCCCCGTGGGAACACCTCACAGAACCGTACATATGCCACGGTCAATTTCATCACTACTCTTTTCTCAAAAGATTCTTAGACGCACACACATACACATATACCCTATTATGGAAGCTTCCAGTTGCCAACTATAGCTTGTATTAGGCGATCGTTTCACGGACGAGCCCAAATCGCTAACATTAAGTTATGAACAATCAGTGTGAATTCCGGGCCTAAAGTCGCGCGGAGCAGTAATTTTTTTTGAATAAATGAGAGAATTTGATCAATAATATTGGTGCGTGTATATTAGCAAGTAGGGATGGTGTGAACCTCATGACGTCACGTTACGTCATATTGCTAATTCCAACCCTATCTTTCAATGAAGTGATAGCGTATATTAATGTACATTGTACAATGTACATGGTACCTAGCGACGACTCGGGCCACATCATGTCACAATACCGAAGTACATGTTGGCGTTTTAAACGTCGCGTCGTCAACTGAGGCAATCGAAGGATATGATACTCATATAAATCTCTGTCACTTTGCCTACAATTGCGACGAGGACTTACCGGGGAATATAAGCTTACGCCTTAAGGGTCTAGGCCAGACCGGACAATGTATTCGGCGTCTGAGTATCGCTACATTGATATTGAGCAGCGTGTAAACA
>ATSW01099936.1:0-13002 GCA_000444245.1 Botryllus schlosseri | reverse complement strand
CAGCCTGTGTGCCTTGGCAGTCTCAGATACATGGGCCACTTTATCATTCGGCACAGAGTTTGCGCTTACGAACGTACCGAAGCGTTCCCAATAATCGGTCCAGAGTTCCGTTGTGGAGTCAAATGGAGCAAATGGCTGAACTGACACATTATTGCTGACCGGCGCAGTGGAGACCGCCTGAGAAGATATTTGACGCAGTGTCTCCATCCATGCTTTCATCTGCTGTTCGTTATGTGCCCTCTGCTCGTCCAACTCTTTACGCTGCTGTTCTAACTGTTCCTTAAGAACGTTAACGAGTTCTTCGGACATGTTGGGTGTGGTAGTCACGCACTTGAAGATATGTACGTGTCACGAATAAAACTTAGTCGCACTGCAACCTCTTCTTGGAAATGTTGAAATAGCTCAGATCCTATATATCACAGGATCCCATCCTCGTCGCCAGAAACGTTCTGTTGTGTTCCTCTTAAACTATTTCTTGATCATATACCAAAGAAGGCTATACCGATGCAGTACAAGTACGACCACGTTTATTCACGACCAAACCTTAACAGAACTACGACACACGAACTACTAACGACGGTAGGAACACAGGAAAACAATCAACGAGCATGAGTCATCATTGACAAACGCAAAGCAATTCCACAACAATATGTCATATGTATTGCTCAAAATGGTGCGTGCATAATTCGTTGATTCTCCCATTGTTGAGTGAAGCCATTACCTATGAAAAAACGTCATAAACATTATCGGAAATATTTCTGTTTGGGCATTATACACACTGGACTGCACAGTTTGTCCGGGTTTGCTAAATCGGGAGAATAAAAATGTAGCTCGATCGACTTTATGCGCTCCGACCAACCGGTTTCAGTTATCCTGGATTTTTAATCGTGATGAACGGGATAATCCGCACTTTAATCAGGCCAACTTTAGGAGTTCCTCCCTGATATTAATTCATAATTTATTTTATTAAATTCAGATATTGAGGAATGTTCGAATGGATGGGATAACTGTGATGCCAATGCCGATTGCGGTAACACTGATGGATCATTCACTTGTGTTTGTAAAACCGGGTACACAGGAAATGGGACTACTTGCAAAGGTAATTTGCTTTTCAGTTTGAACCCAGAAACAGCCGTGGGACCTATTCGAGAATGCTGTAACGGGGAGTTTAGGGATAGAACAACTGACACTTAATTGTCCTAGTATAAATTTGAAGAACGTTCATCCGTTAAGAACCGCTCGTGTTGCCGGTATTTCCACGGCTGTTAGTACACCATAATCAGCCTATTATCGTCCTATCCATAAGCGCTACTTCAATTCTATCATAGTCAATTCCCGTTTATTGTTAATTATTAATTCATTATATTAATTCAGACTTGGATGAGTGTTCCACCGGTTCGGACAGCTGCGATGTCAACGCAAACTGCGTCAACACTGTCGGATCATTCAATTGTGCTTGTAAAACCGGGTATACAGGAAATGGAGTCACGTGCATGGGTATCCTGCTTTGCCATTTCGAATCAGAAGTAGCTTACTTTAGGGTTACCATATTCCTGTGAGTCAAATTCTAGCCACTCTTTAGCGCCCACTAGGGGATTTCAAAATGTGGTATGAGCACATTGTCTTTCAATATGACGTCACACTAGCAAATCTTTACCCGTCGACCAGAGATGGTCACGGTCCGGTTCAGGAGTGCCTGCGTGTTGTGTAACCACGAACGGAACCACATTTATTTAGCCACTCCCGCCCAAAAAAACTATCATATTGGGCCCACAATAGGGTAATCGATGCAACTTCTGGGAGCCTTGCTATATGCATCTGGTCGGTAAATCGTTTTATTGGATTCTGTCAATTATATCGGTTCTTATATATATAATGCTATATAGTTTGATCCGATCTCCAGCCACATGCTCAGAGTTAGCGGAAGAGCTGGTGTAGTATGACTTCGAAAATACAGTGAGCGTAATTGTACATCGTTATGTCATGTTCATGTCACACTGATAAGATTATTTATCAGCATACTGCTGGTGCGCATCATGGAGCTTTCTAAACACCCCACATCCGGTGGTTTCGAACATTTTATGGTCACGACTTCATCTCGCAATTCGAAAAATGTTCCGTGGCCCAAATCAAAATTTGACGAGCTGTTTACTAAAAGAAGTCAGAAGAATAAAGGCAAACGACCCCCACGTTTAGAACTACTATCTTTGAATAAAGCATTTTAACGGCATTAGCCGTCTCTAGGAATGCACCGTTCTCCTATATAATCGAGATTACAATTAGGCTTTTTTCAGTAAATGAAGGTTATTTTTATTTATTTTTTATTGCATTTTTTGCCAGGGTGGAAGTCCTCATATTAAAATCAAAACGTGCGATAGAAATCACGCGCAGTGCGAAGAAACATTTCTTGTAGCATAAATCTTACTAAAAATTATGTTATTATGGTGATTTACTAAAAAAAATATGGGCCTACGTCAAGCCTTCAAAATTCCGGACATTTAGGCATATTTTAGAAATTTTTCCCGGACGCTGTTTGAACAGTGAAATTCCGGACATGTCTGGGAAATTCCAGACGTATGGCAACCCTAGCCTAGTATAGCCTAATGAGCTAGAGACGGAATGCGGTTTATACCGATTTACCATTTCAAATCAAAGTTATCCATCATCTCTAAGGTGCGTTCAAAATTTACCTCAGCAGAACAATCATGGAAGCCATTTATTAATGAAAAGTCGGATTATTCTTGCCAGTCATGTAATCCTAATCTGTGTTATGCGCTATGAATGAGTAACAGCCATTAGCTCAGTGTTTCGCAACCAGTATGATCTTGTGGACCCTTCTGGTTGAAATTTGATCCAACATTCATCCTATGATAAATTAGCCCGATGATTATAAATATATTTTTTCCGCGCAAACGCCTGATAACTGAAGATTAAGGGCGCGGAATCACCACGTTGTCAACCTTCAAAAACAATAGTTTTCGTTCTAATCAACACAATTTCTGGAGGACTTCGCCCCCCATACTTCCATTGATACACACGATTCACATTAACACGCACACACACACACTCTCGCACACATACCCTTTCCGCAGCGTACCAAGTCTGATATCGCACGATCAGTGACGTGCGGTGAGGTTCATGCCTGGCGCGGCACGCCCCCCACCCCCCAAACACACACACATACATACACGCACACAAACACGCACGCACGTAAAGCACCTGATAAAGAGACCCAAAATGTGAATACCAACAGCAACGAGTACGGAAGAGCATTTTCTTTGCACACTGATAGCCGTTGCCATTCCAAATTCTACAATGCATGTAGGACTGGGCGCTATTGTGCTAAATGGACAAGTTTAGACGGATATTAATTATTATCTCTTCAAGTACCGGTATAAATTATCCGAAGCACATGAAAATAGCATCGTCATTTACAAATATTTTTTCAGTAAAAAACACTAGATTTGCCGAATTTCCAAGGAAAATGCACCAGGACACTAGGTCAAGTCAAAATACACTGGATCTAGTGTAAAAACACTAGGAGTGGCACCACTGACCACAAACAACGGCAATGCAGGCTATGTAAGTATAGCTATCACATACCACAATTAAGGGTTATAGGTATTGTAGTTGAACACAGCATAAAGACCACAAACAACGACAATGCAAGTAGCTGTCACATACCACAATCTAACGTAGCTATGGATGGAAAATACTCAACAGCTATATAAGTAATGGAACGTATTTGCTCCGCATTACGTATCGGTCCTCGCTATTGTATAATTCCTACAAGACTGTTGTATTCCGAAATCGATAGCGCGTTTCACTGTGCTGATTGTCCAATTGTTAGCGAATAGTGCATGAGGCAGATTCGTTTGTGCCTCACCTGGCCATTGTTTCTCTGCGATGACATTGTCTGTAATGAAACCGAATGTCACCTTGCGTGGTGATTTTGGAGGGGTTCTGGTGCTCCGATACTGTTAATATTTGGATTTTCGGAATCAGTGTGACGATAGCACTTCATTGATACCAGTTATTATGAATTCCGAGCTATTTATGATGAATTGCATTGTCGCAGGTGAGGCACGACCCGCCCGTGCCTCACCTGTGCCTCACCTCTCCTTACGCGCTGTATTTTTGAACACTGGCTTACCCGACTTCAATCCGCTCTCTGCATAACCATCATATTGAAAACGTGAAAACTTTCAAATACCTTGGGTGTATCATTCACTATAAGGAAACGAATGTGGGAATATCCGAAATCAACAATAGGATCAGTTCGGCTCATGCAGCTTTCCAATCCTATAAATACCTGCTTCGAAACTTCAGAATTTGGATTGGTACAAGAATAAAATTTTTAAATGCTTTTGTGAGAAGTCGACTCACATATGGCTGCAGCGTATGGTCTCTTTCAGAAAATCAAAGAAACGTCCTGGATGTCTGCTACAGACAATTTTTGNGAAAAATGATACATGGAGGCTACACTCGAAAGGGAACCGNCCACGCCTTCAAAATTAGTAATAAAANTCTTCATAAAATCTGTCGCACTGAAGATCTCTCATCNTTTATTGATCACCAACAAGCTAAATTTCTTGCCCATATAATTCGNAAACCTAATGATAGTGTCGTGAAGTCNATAACCTTTNAAGATGAAAGGAGAANCAANAAAGGAAGACCNTCTGCAACGCTGATGAACAATGTCCTTAATCGGAACGATACCGACATCAGGACATTTTCCGAAAGCAGCANTTTCACGCGAAATTTNATTTATATTNGAAATCTTTANTGCTGTGTCNTTTTTCGATGGATANTTCCATCACCTCGGTGATGGTGCTCTTAGTCTGAATGCAGACAGAGCTAGACCTATATATATATATNNGANGCAAATTGATGGTGTTGGGTGAAATAATGTTCAAATTTCGCTATTTATGAACATCGATGTAAAATATCAATATAATCATCGACTCTTGGAGAGTTTTCATAATTTTCACTCACTCACCCTGACGACAGGTGAGGCACTGCCTCACCTACCTCATTGGACCCCACGTCACCGCGCACGATTCGTAGATGCGGCCGTGTTTGGTAGCGGAGAACGCGAAACGTATCCATTTATTTTTGTCATCTTACCATGCACCACTCGCTAATATAACTGCTGTGAAAAATCAGTGTGCATCAATTTATTGGTCGCGCAAAATTATTTTAAAGTTTATGTATGAATTCGGTCAATAATGTTGGAACTTTGATGTACTGCAAACATGTGATCAGAATTCATGCGGAAGCTGTTGGAAATGGTGTCTTCGAAAATTTAGGAAACCAATGTCACTTATTTTTATTTAAGACTAATAACGAAGTCTTTTATGGTACGAAGCACTACATCAGGGGTACGAGACGCATTGTGGGATTGCGCCTATATGCTATCAAGAGCTTAAAATTATTTTGCAAACCGACAAAAAGTGAAATATTTTCATTGGACAATATATGAAACTAAAAGTATTCTTCGCGCATGTGTCATTTTATGTGAATAGACATTTGGATTGTTATATTGATACCATCGTGAATTGCAAATGGACTGGAGGTACGATTAATTTTATTGAAAGTACAAGGGGTGCGATCGCCAAAAACGTTAAGAAATACTACAATTACTATGGCACAATAATTATTATATTTAAGTCGAAATTGATCTGTTCCAATAATCAGAGGCAAATCTAACTCTGATTTAATTTGACTTTGACAAGGACATGAACATCCGCTTATCAGGACTATACCAGAAACCCGGATTACGCTACACCGCGCAAATGCTCTGATATAACAATATTTGGTATATTCTGAAATATTCTACCTATAATTGTGTCTCGTCAAATGTCCGCTAGCTGGAATATTTTATTGCGTCAGTTTTTAAGATGTCATAATGCATTTCCCACTCACATGGTGTCTATAACTCATTATTTTGACAAATTATGTCCAACACAAAAACTATTTTATACAAATACCTGAAAATGTGTCTTTTTCGTGCCAAGCATGAATAGTACAGATGGTAAATTACATTTTCACGATGTATGTGGAATGCCAGTCTGCAAGGTGCCGTCAAATAAGGCTTGCTTGTAAATTATGCATTGAATACCCCCATTATTAATGCCGCTGTCCGCGGCGTCATCGATAACTAGGAAATAGGCCCGCGGGCATATATGAGTTTGAGACCCCTTCTCTATACTTTCATTCTATCATAGTCATTTCCCATTTACTAATGACTCATGATTCATTCTATCTATTCAGACATGGATGAATGTTTGAACGGATTGGACAACTGCGATGTCAACGCCATTTGCATCAACACAGATGGATCATTTAATTGTATTTGCGAAACCGGGTACACGGGAAATGGAACCAGTTGCTATGGTATTTTTTCCTTTCAGCTAGAGCGCCGAAACAGCGGTGCAACCTAATCATTGACTGCTGTTGTGAATAATTTAAGGATAGAATAATTGTGACTTAATTATCCTTGTTTAAATTTATAGAAAGTGTATCCGTCTCACACAAAGGTTAGAACCACTGGTTTGTCGGTATGTCCACTAGTGATGAGCATAGGAGCGGAGTCGGAGTGGATTCGGAGCGGAGTTTTGCCGATTTTGTGACAGTCGGAGCGGAGTCAGAGTTTACTACAGATATTTTTCGGATAATTTCGGAGTATTGTAACTTTTGTCTCCGATATCTTTAGATAGCTCTGACCAGAATACACTCTTGATCAGTGATTCCCAAGTGCGGCCCCGAGGGCCGCATGCGGCCCCCAGATAACCTTCTTGCGGCCCCCAAAGTAATTTAGGAAATCGATTTATGACAAAAAATAAAATTTATATTTATAAAATACTCTTGCTTGGCTTGGCCTCAGTAGTTTTTAATTATAGAATTATAGGCTAGTTGTGAGTATAGATTGCTAACGTTATGTCATTGCTGTTTTGATGCAATCTGCCCAAACTTTCCACTTAAGCGGGCAGTAGCTATAGATATAAATAGGTATTGATAACTTTCAAAACCGTAGGAAAATCCTGAAAAAATGGTTGTGCCGACTTGATGTATATCAGTCGAATTTGCCCTTATATGTAACCAAAATCCTTAAAAAAGAAGACAAAATCACAAAAAAAGAAGATATTTGGGCGTCCTACGAGGACACTTTAAAGAAAAAACGAAAAATAGCACAAATCATTTTAAAAGATGACGTATGGTAACCCTAAGATAACTAGATGTGCAACACGTGACTCGCGGTTCAATACGCCGAAATGCATACTGCTTAGCCGGCTAAAAGCAGCATAATTAGTAGTCCTATAGTCAGGGCCGTCAGGGCTGTCGCACCCTAAACTCCCAAATTGAGGGGGGCGAGCTCGAAGGGGGCACAAAATTATGTCGTGAGTTAGCATAAATTATAGAGTATTTTTTTTGGAAATCTATGCAACTTTTTCAAAAAATTTTCGCGCAGTACGCGATTTCAATTCACCACATATCTTGAGTATTGGGTACTCTACACCCCCCCCCCCAAAAAAAATACGCAAGATTTATAGAAATGGGCATATCAGCGTTGGTCATGACCGCACCACAACGCACCCAGACATATAAAGTTTTAGACCATGTAACATGTGACTCCAAGAAGTGTGTCAGAACGATCGGCAGCGAGAAAGCCTTGCCGTGAAGGACTCTTTTTATGCTGACCAAAAACTTTGAAATATCAAAAAATTCGGTATATATACAAAATACATATAGGTTTAATTGTCCATATAGGCGCCTAAATGGCTGGCACCGAATGTTCTTGTCTTATCAATCTCGACCTCACAAGACAAATACCATCCCACAGGGAAGAAAATTATATGCTAGTGAAGAAATACCAATATGAAATCGTGTGATCTTTCAGTTTAGTAGGTTTGGGCAATTCTACATTTTTTGATATAGCAGACAGGAGGTCACGAAATAACATCATGTAAGTAAAGAAGTCATACCTAGGGGTCCGCCCGCCCGCCCGAAGATGTTTAATTTTACGGAGTCTGCAGTTTCAAAGACACTTCTCACTCAGCTCTACCGGTAAATCAGTTTACGTGAACAGAGACAGGATGAAAATTGATAGCAATACATGCAATTCCCGATCATATTGACTGATTGAGTCATGAAATTAAAAAAATTTCTCGCGCTTCGCGCGTTTAGGTCATGAGAACTGATTCACTCAACGGACACCCAATGCAGCAGATAGGTAGCGGTAAACAGTGTACAGTTTTGAAATCTCGTCAGGGCAATAAAAATACTCCGAAATAGCCACGATGACTGTTTGGGTCCGTTTCGTAGCCGTAGTATTCGTGCGGCCCCGACCGTACTTTGAAATTCTGAATTTGGCCCTCACGCCGAAAAAGTTTGGGAACCACTGCTCTTGATAATGATTACAACCAAAATACATACAGTTGACACCTTGAAAAGTTGTCATATTACGGGTAACATGCAAAAATGATGGCCAAGTGCATAAAAATCAGCCATCTGCACTGCAATTAGGGACTGGAGAGTAGACAATACTACGAGTCCAACCCTAATATCACATTAATTTAGTAAACCACATTGTCAAGTGTACCATGCTTGCCACTGTTTCGGATACTTGACGAGATTCATCGGAGTATCTCGGAGTCTGGGATTGAGCTCTTCGGCGTCGGAGGGAGTTTTCTTCATACACTAAAGTTGTCGGAGGGATTCGGAGTCTCTAAAAGCACTATCCGCTCATCACTAATGTCCACCGCTTTCATATCTTCATTATGAGTCTAATATCGGACCATTCAGGCGCTCTATGCGGTTTATAGTGATTTAAACATTTCAAATCAATGGTCTTTGTCTAATCCGCCATCGCTAAGGTGCGTTCAAAATTTACCGCAACCAAACAATCATGTGAGCAATTGATTAATGAAAAGTCGGAATATTCTTGTCAGCCATGTAATCTAAGTCTTTGTTATACACTATGAATCAGTATCAGCCATTAGCTCAGTGGTTCGCAACCATTTTCATCTCGTGGACCCCATATGGCTGAAATTTGAGCCAAAATTCACCCGATGAGATATTAGCCCGACGATTTAAAAAGGTATTTCTCCCCGCGCAAACGCCTGATGACTGAAGAATAAGATGGGCGCGGAAACAGCACGTTGCCGACCTTAGGTGGCGAGATAGCGCAGTGGTATAACCCGCAGCTGCAACACCAATGGGTGCGAGTTCGGGTCCGACCGGGGTCGACTTCTGAATTCCGATACCTAAGTGTTGGAGGTTTACCTAGGCTCCTCCTCGCCATCTCATCCGCGTCAGTGGTGTCTTACAAAAGCCTAGAGGTGGGCCGTGCTATAAGTCGGCAGTTACGGAAAATAAGAACCAGATCGGCCTGGTGTAAATGGCCATAGTAGTCGACAAACGCCATGAATACCCCGAAAACAAACAAACAAACAAACAAAGACCTTAAAAAACAGGTTTTGGTCCTAATAAACTCAATTTCTGGAGGACTTCGCCGTCATAGTTTCATGGATACGGACGATTCACATTAGCACACACACACACACACACACACACACACACACACACATACACACATACACGCATACCCTTTCCGCAGCGAACCAAGTCTGATATCATGCGATTCGTAGATGCGGCCTAGTTTGGTAACGGCGAAAGCGAAAATTATCTCATTATTTTTGTCGGCTTACCATGCACCACTCGGTAATATAACTGCTCTGAAAAATCTATATGCATAAATTTACTGGTCGCGTAAAATTATTTTTAAGTGTATATTCGGTTCGGTTAATAATGTTAGTTCTTCGATATATATATATAGCATACATGTGATCAGATTTCATGCGGAAGATTTAGGACACCCTTGTCACACAGTTAACACTAATAATGAAGTTTCGGGTGGGTCCAGAATACTTTGTTAAAGCATATTGTTATTTCGTGATCTCCGTTAAAGATTATCGCTTGACTCGAAAGATTCAAAATTCGCATTTCTTTACTGGGTGTTGTGTTTTCCTCTTCGATTTGTATGTGTACTGCGGGGCTCAGATTTCAAAGGCAGTAGGCGGAGTCGCATGTTTCGGGAAACTTTTCCGCCCTGATGTGTCCTAGCGTGGACTTCACAACTTTGGAGTCTACTTCACAACTTTGGAGTCTGGACTGATGCATCTTCACGTCTTCAAGCGATACTAAAAAAATACCGTCCTTTAATAATTGCGAATACAGTTTGACTCAATTCTGTGAATCCACCGGCCTATTCAGACGCGCTGTTTCTTTCTATCACATGCGATGCCCATTTGGGGCATAGATTGTATTGTTCGGTAATCCAAAACAATGCTAATCGCGGCATTGAAAACTGCTAATCGTGGCGCATTTTGGGCGAAAATCATAAAGTTAGGTCACCGGGAGAATGCTAATCGCTGGAATAAAAATTCATGTGGTCTAGTACGGTTACGAGCGATAATTTCCTCAACGTGAGCCGAGTTGTCAATCAAGTGGTGTACAACAGTGGTTCTCCCTCTTCTTTTTGACTTCGCGGACCGGTAAAATTTCAAATCAAATGTCTCGGACGCGTGAACCTTTAAAATTCAAAGTTAAGCCCAAATTTAATTACATCAAATGTATGCAACTCAAATCTATATTGTGAACTTGATTTATAAGCCTTTTTTGGTAGTAACTATTAATGCGTGATTCCGATGGAGTTTACAGAAGGAGAAGCTTGTTGAGTCATTGTAGAGACCGTCTATTTGATCCTGATTGTTCGATATCCATTGAAAACGCGGTACTGTTTGATATAGAACTCTACCATAGTGTCGCTTAATTGCACTGTCGTAATTTAACGAAGCTTGTTTAAAAGTCTCGGCAGCTTTCACATGTAACTTTTCCCTAAAAATTCGTACGCCAGATTTAAACAGTTTCGTTGCACCATTGTGACATTCGCGAAGAGTCGACTATGAGCTCTCTATTGTAAAGGTTCTAAACTTTTTCATACATACGCTCCCCTTGCTGATGGTGAAAAATTTGGCGTATCCCATATCGTGATATGAAAATAAATTTATCTGTACACAAGGCAATAATTCTGAGCTCAAGGACAAAAATTTCAGATTAATAATTTGACAAAAATAATCATGTGCAACTAACCCTATGGCAAGTAGCATATACATATTTTAGCGATTTGGGTAGCAAATACCAACTTTTTCCCGACTTAATCCTGGCTCAAAAGTATGCATAAGCATGAGCTATTATCAAAAACCAATAGTTCGGGCGGCACGTAATCCAAAACTGTATACAAACAATTTTTCGGGACGGATCGTGGGTGTTAGGCAAGACAATAATTCAATTAGGTACTTTTGGGTGACCATAAAATGCGCTTCTCAAGAGTGACATTATGTCAAATGTGTCCTCATTGGGTATATTCGCAGTTCGACGTTGTGAGTCACTTCGATTTCGATAAATAGGAAAACTGGGCCATGTTTTAAATATGTATGTTTCAAATTGATTTTTTTTAAATGCAACCCTAGTTTTATGAATGGTAGGACGCAACTATTACATTTAAAATCGGTATATAATTAGGATTATTGCCGTTGCAGGAAGTTGAAAGTTACAGCAAAAGTTAAAATCATTCCAAGTTCAGGAAATATGATTCCGCTCGGGCGGATTGGCCCCCTCCCCTGCAGGTTGTGTCCAATTACTACGGTACTGTGGCGATATGAAAAAATAACATAGATCGGATATATTCAGGCCGTGTTATTTTTGGCATATGCCAAAACTGCCAAAAATAACTTATTTTTGGCATTTTTCGATTTTTATTTTTGGCAGTTTTGGCATCGTCCTCTAAATAGATAGTTTCAGCCTCGAATTAGTCACAAAAACGCTTTATTTGGGCTCGTTTGTCAAATGACAACACAAAATGTGCAGCATCCACGTATAATCAGTGCCAACAAACAATAAGAAGAAAAAACCTAACGATTTCATAGGATAATAATATCAAACGAAACCACAAAATGTGCAGTATCCATCGGAATCGGTGCCAACAAGCAAACTAAAAGAAAGAAAAGCCGTACAAACACGCTCAACAGCTGATTGTTACAGCTGTTGAATAGACTTAAATCGTTTGCACTGTAAAAGTGCTTCCAAACTCAGGTCAGCTAAGTTTTTCCTAAATTCCTGAGTCGCCCAGCGAATCTGGGAAATATCGGCTTCAACAGTAGCCGTTGAGGGAAAGAATGTTGCCAGTCATCCACAGAAGGTTTTCAGAGCTTCAAAATCGTTGGAGGGCCGAACCGGCTTCCATGCATCATGAAAAGAGATCACTTCGCCAGTGCCGTCGATCTCATCGCGGAAAGAATTTTCTTCCCGATCCTTTTCCAGGAGTGTCCTGTGCTGTCTCTCAACACATTCTATTTAGTAGCCCGACTATCATTTCTCCTTCAATCTACCGATATATTTGCGGAGGACTTTTGTCACTTCAGGTGGCTTTAATATTACCAACTCGCATGGAAGAGTCCTGGGAAGGTTAGCTTGTTTAAGAACATTGACGCAACAAGACTGTCTGGCAAAACGAGACTCTGCAGCTCAGAAATAGCCAGACAGTTTGTTGCGTCACAATGTTCAACTCGATCACGATGCAAAAATCGTGGTTGATTTTGGAGGTTCCAGTTCCATGATCAGAATATAATTCATATTTTAATAATCACTACTGCGGCAGCTTCTCATTGATCCCCGTTTTATCAAATTTAGTGCTCGTCAAGCCGGTCAAAAATGGTCGTGAAATTGCCTTTGGACAAATAGAAAGTATGACGTCAACCAAATGCAGTCAGCCGTTCAATCTCGCTGTGCCCACACCATTTAGGACACCATGCTTTCACCCCTAATGGGTGGGCTAGACCCAGATTAAGAAACCTGCCTTTCACAAACGCTCTTCTCGCTTGTAACACGGTCCTGTTAACACAACACCATGAACGAAATACACTATTTGGCAGACCGTGT
>ATSW01099919.1:0-10322 GCA_000444245.1 Botryllus schlosseri | reverse complement strand
GTCTCAGTATATTTATATATCGATTGAGTATTCAAAGCATTTGGTTGAGACGAGAAGAACCGTCTACTTTTTGACATGTTGATATATTGAACTCAACCACGTTGGACCAAAATAGTGAAAATAATATTAGGTACAAACTTTGTTTGGATACGGCCGGCACGTTTCGATTCCAGTGTTGTAATGTTTGTAAAGTGGTCAGATAGGCATTGGAGCGTTACGTACTACGTAAGTGAGTTGGCTGCTATTGATTAGAATTTTGATGTCGCATCTGGTCTGCTCTGCTTTAGCGCTCGGATTCCGTAGTTTATTGATTTTCTCCCGT
The DNA here is from genome assembly GCA_000444245.1 of Botryllus schlosseri. Classification (NCBI taxonomy): domain Eukaryota; kingdom Metazoa; phylum Chordata; class Ascidiacea; order Stolidobranchia; family Styelidae; genus Botryllus; species Botryllus schlosseri. The sequence continues at coordinate 10,000 of ATSW01099919.1, read as the reverse complement.
TTTTCATTCTTCTTGGCCATAGAAGGGAGGCGTAGTTTAAAATTCGTTCTTTCAATTCGTTTGCGGAGTTGCGAAGACACCTTTCGGGCGAAGATGGCTGCTGCTTCCAACGGTGCTAAGACTCAACAGCAACAGGACGCCGTTGATCAGAACTTTGATTATATGTTTAAACTGCTTATAATCGGGAATAGTAGCGTCGGAAAGACATCGTTCCTGTTCAGGTATGCCGACGACTCCTTCACGTCAGCGTTTGTATCCACTGTCGGCATCGATTTCAAAGTGAAAACTGTATATCGCCAAGATAAAAGAGTTAAATTGCAAATTTGGGATACTGCCGGTGAGTTGATGATACATTGAATTGGTATGCATAAAGGTCCTTATCTCCAAGATGTAGGGTAGGCTAATTCTTTACAATACATTTTATCTGATTGCTGTGATTGATATGTCTGTATGATTCCATTACTTCAGACTTTCCATATCACGAATTTGGTGACATTGTAGAGATTTAAGCCAGGACATTTCATGTCTTTTATGAGTTCTGAAAATAAATATTTTAGAGTTTTATTGAGTGTGCTCTGTGCATGCCTCCTCTTAACATTCTAGGTCCAGATGGATCATGGATGAATGTCTGATTTATAACAATATTACTCCACGTAGTTTCGACACTTTCCTATCTATGGTTTCGATTCCACAGTGAAAGTACCAATTGTTCTTATATTAACTGTAATTCCTGTTTTGTCCCTGTTTCGTCAGTAATTTGCTATGTATGTTGCATGCACAGAGTCACATTGTTGACAGGGTCGCCTACCTAATGTACACCAAAATTGCTGCTATGGGCTGTGGTAAGGTTGTAAATGCGTGTTCAATCCCTGTGGATATTCTTTCAATTGTTATTAAATGATAATCATGTAGGAAAATCATTCATTTAATGCACCAAATCGTCTGATCATGCACAATTTATTACTAAAACAGGTAGGCCTACTGAGATTACTGCAGCTGTGACATATGTAGTTGAACATAAATACTAATTGTGTTTTGTGAAGGAGAAATTGCTAAAAATATAAGGAGTTGATAATAAAATGCAGCATGATCACTACCCGAAAAATAGGTCCAAGATCAAGTCTGGCGAAATTGCAACCACTATTTTACGTATTTGCTTGTTTGTAGAGGTTCATAAGCCTACTGCCAGATACACTATCTCTAGAACAGGATGTTCCGTCCATTTATGCATGGATTAGGTCATAAGGCGAGTTTTAATTATTCCATGCATGAACAGTGATAACGAGAAGAAATTTCACAAGGATACCAATTCGCTTATCGTTCGTTGAAATAAGATTATACCAAGCTTGTCCAGGCTTTTATAGTGCAATGTAATCGAGTCAATTATCAATGATGTATGATGATATTGACTCTTGATACCAATTTTTTTTCAAATTTCTCATTCACAAATGGATATTTGCTATATTATACAACTCTTGACTTGTGTAAAATGGATCATTAGTGTGTTCATCTCAATTGGCATGAGATGGCATGCTGTCTGACACTGTCCTCTTCAGGATGACAGATGAATCCGTCAAACCAATTCTACTAATGAGCACATCACAGGATCAATGTTAGCTGGCTATCACATGACAATTCCACTGACATGACCTTCGCTGAATTGTGCGCAATCAATTGATTTTATGGACAAAAATCAATTTCGATAGCCCCCCAATATATTATCCGAGATTAAATATTGATGACTTGCTCAAGTAATCACTGTATTATAGTGATGGTACTGTGATGGATTGCATTCCGTATATTATTAATATTCATAACGAAAATATATTAGACCACGGTTTGCCTGTGTTTCATGTTGCCACTGTTTCTTTAATATCATGTTCGGTTGTTTGCAATGCAGTTATACGCTCACTTTTTTGTGAAATTCCTCGTTTCATGATGATTGCCCCAATGCGTGTCTCCCCGAAAAGCTTGAAGGGGCACTGCACTCTAAAAATGCTGTGGTCTCAAATTGAACGGGTAAAACGAAAAAAAAATTTGACCGCAGCCGTTTGCTTCAGATCGCCACTGTAATGGAGCTGCAATGTATTGATATTTCCACAAATACATCACGCTCCAGCAGTCGCGCAGAGATCGAACTTTATATAGTTGTCAACCGTTGTTATGAAGGAAATATGTTGTACACGCCAAGGTGTTTTGTGAACCGCGTTCAACGGAAGATGTTCGGTCAGGAGATTTTTGTCAAAATCGGGCCTAGTGTATTCTATTTCTGTCGCGTACGACATATTTCCTTCATAACATCGGCTGACAACTATATAAAGTTCGATCTCTGCGTGACTTCTAGAGCGCGAGCGTGATGTGTTTGTGGAAATTTCAATACATTGCAGCTCCATTACGGTGACATTCTGAAGCCAACGGCTGCGGCCAAAAATTTTTTTCGTTCTATCCTTCAATTTGAGACCACATAATTTTTAGAGTGTAGTGCGCTTTGAGGTTTTTCAATATTTTAGTTCTGTACAAAAGAAACTGTATTCAAATACTTCATGCCTAGATTACCATCCAGCCAGATAACACTTCTTACTTTCACGAACTTGAGTCATCTTTAAGAGCAGAGCTCGTGAAGCTTAGAATTATAAAGAAGAATGGTTTCTTTCTTTAGTCTGGATGCAAATCTTGGATTGACATCTAATAGTTAGCCTATACAGCTGAGCATCGTCTCCTTGTTTATGGCACTCTCGAAGCTCTGTGACTCAACTTGTATACAATGCATTATCAATTCTTAAAAATTGTAGCTATAGTGAACTGAGCCAGACAATTTATTATGAATTTTGAACAAAACATCAGATGCTTGAATCATCCCATTTGACGTGATATCTGTCTAACACGAGTTTGATTTCCTTCCTGCACCTGCGGCTCAGTCTCTTGTATATTTATTTGAGGTATTGAAATAACACCTGCAATAGTTATGGGATTCCCCATGAGCTGCATTGTCTAATTTCTATGAGGCATCGATTCTATATTCTAACTGATATGGTATTTGCTTGTAAACTCATTCTTAGGATAATCTGCCTTGAATAACGGCCATTTTCTACCTTCACTGTTTATATTACTTGAAGTGGTAGCAATAAATTTCCTCATTATTTGATGGCCATGTTTAATGGTGTGGAAATCCGTTTGATTGACGATTTTATGTGTTTTGCAACAACATCCCATATGTTACAGTTTCTTTGATTTTTAATAGTGATTCCCATGAAAATTTACTGTCATTTTCGCCAAGGCCACCTGGTGTTTCACCAGTTGACCATACAAATGCCAGTGCCAAGTTATCGGGTCATGATAGCTCTTCAAAAACTGTTTGTCATTTTCTGTGCTGACTTTAGCTCGGTTACTGTTAGCAGATATTTGGTGTGGTTCATTGAGCGTGAAGTGGTATTCATAGCAATGTTGTGATTTTCCGAATCAATGGACTCTTTCATAGAGTTGACAAAGTAATCCGATAGCTGGCATTATTCTTTTTACCGGACCCCCAGATTAAAATCTGACTTGCTCGCTGACTATTTGAATCCTTTGTCAAATTCGCAAGGATGGCAATTACTTGAATCTTTTCCGCTCGTACAGTATTTCTACTGAATACGGTACTCCACTTCTACTCGGCAGGCAGTTTTCTCGGCAAAAGCACTTTCGTTATACTCTTTGATGTTGTGCAACAGAAAGTATGTTTGGAATATAACATGGTCATGGCAACTAGAGCCTCTCCTGTATCCAGGAGTAAAACAACTTAAAAATTTTCAGCTTCTACGAATTAGATTAGAATTAGGATTATAGCTACAATTTTTATTCAAATTCGGTGGGAATTGGAATTACTGACTTCTAAAATTTAATCAAATTACAAGAAACACAGCAAACATTGAGTTCAGTGCATATCAAATATGAGTTCTTTCTCAAAAGCATGAGAAAGGCAATTGTCTGTACCCAAGTTTGGCTTGTTCCACGTAGCTACACAGCTCTGCTGTTGCATTTTACGGAAAACCAGAAATTATCTTTTTCACAAATTTCACAAATTTGATCCGAATTACATTACCGGCATTTCACTTTCAGAGTCTATTAGAACTAGAATTATATAGTTTTCCAAGTGTGCCAGTATCATGGTGACAGAATATGCTGTTGAAAATTGCTGTTCTGTAGTGTCATCGGTTATTTTGTGTCGTTTTCTGCAGTGTTCTGACATGTTTATGCGTATAGAAACGTTTACATGATTAATATTATCTAATGTTTGTTGCATTGGCATTTGTACGTAGATTTAACCCTATTAATCTATTGGAATTAGGAACATTGACTATTTTCAGAATATCATTCCTCTCCCCCCCTTTTGTTTTACCTCTACTCTAATCACCTCTGCTCGCTCTTTATCAGGTCAGGAGCGATACCGGACCATAACGACAGCGTACTACCGAGGCGCGATGGGCTTCATCTTAATGTACGACGTCTCAAACGAAGACTCCTTCAACCAAGTCAACGACTGGTCCACCCAAATTAAGACCTACTCGTGGGACAACGCCCAGGTGATACTGGTCGGTAACAAATGCGACTTGGAAGACAAAACCATCACCACGGAACGAGGCAAGCAACTCGCCGACCAGCTCGGTATGGAATTCTTCGAGACCAGCGCGAAAGAGAATATCAACGTCAAGGAAGTGTTTGAACGCCTGGTCGACTTGATCTGCGATAAGATGTCGGAAAGTCTCGAGGCTGACCCGACCAGTGCTGCGAGTAAGGGCACCCGTCTCAAGGAGGACCCGGGCGATAACGAAATTAGCAGCTGTGCCTGTTAAAGGTGTTACTGCGGACCTGAAGTAACGACTCTTTTGGGTGGGGTTTGTACTATAGCATACCGCGGCCTCGTTGAAATTATTCATATGAAGCGTATAGTGTCTGACTAGATGTGTAGGAATTTTGCGGTACTTGAAATGTTAGTCACACCGTCATGAGCGAAAGTCCTTGTGATGTGTATTTTTCCGCCAAGATAGTGCGTGGCATGCGTTGTTGTTCCTCCGTGTAGTGACGCTGTCGAAGGTTTTTTCGAGTTCTCTCCTGACATTCGTTTGTCTAAACTGCTGTGGACCTCCCCGGTTTTTTGAGTTGTCTCGATTCATGTGACAGTCATTGTTCTAAACTGCTTGGGTACGGATTTATCTCCGAAGCGTTCGCAATCGATATATATGGGTTCTTGCATTAGTTACTAATTATGAAGAGCTTCTTGAAGTTACAGAACTTCAATACACAATTGAATAATATACCGGTATTCACTTTGAAATAAACCCGGATATTTTCGGCTGACTCTCGTCTAGTTGCTGACGAGTGTCAGCCGAAAATGTTCTGGATTGCTATAATTCAGACTTTCTTCGGAATTGACAATTTCCCGGAATCTTTGCTACTCTCGATAGCATATAGTCGCGACTCGCAAGCCCATCAGGATTACGAATATGATACCGCACTTTGACGGTTACGATCTTATGACATTCAGCGTGTGTCACGGGACGTTGCTATTGCAACTGTCGAAAATCTGCCTAAATCATTATGAAGCAACCGTCACATGAAACGGGAATGCAATTTCGATTCGTTATACGTTGGCAGTGCTTAATATGGTTAACAATTGAACATTTTTCTAAGAATCTTTAAGGACAAAGCGTGAAGTGGATTTGCGTGCTGGTAAGCGTTGAGACTGGAATGCAAATCATTTTACGAAAATTGGTTCTAATCAAATTTATAAATGGTCCTGGTTTGTCTGATATTTTTGCATGGTTGTGATAAGTACAACTCTTTCCATAAACGATTGTGTTTCCAATATTGGATTGAAATGGAAACCGGCAATTCGATCCAATGGCATTCCTAACTTTCTCTTGGAATTTCAGTAATTCGTGAGAAACCTCATTCGATACTAAATGATGGTGTCGATCGGTGACCAGTATTGTACCTTGCCCTGGGAATGATCATATTTCACTGACTTTGGTATCGAACATCTTATTGTTGAAGCTGAATTCGGAGTAAGTAAATAATTCAGTGTCAATGGGCAATTTTCTAGCGTTGTGCTCAGAACTGAGATTGTGTTTAGCCTGGCTGTTTCTCTGTAAGAGCTCTAAACTGCTTGGACCACGCTACTCATTTTCAAGTCAACTTGCTATTGATCCTCGGAATTTCAGTGGAAATTTGATGAATTATTCAGTACGTGTCCCAAGCCTATTGTGTATAGTGTGAGGACTGGCTGCTTTGGATAATCCCATAGGAATAGTCATGCATAGCCTTGGAAAATCCCAGAATGAGAAGTTTTTTAGACTGACCCTTTTGATGGTAGATAGTATCTTGGTATGGTATGGTGTTGCTAGGACACATCGTTTTGTATGTTTATTTTCAACAAATCACTTGCGGGTTGCTACAGGCAAAAATTCCGGGTGTAGATGTGTGAAAATCTATGAACATGTCTAACTTTTGGATGATTCCGGGCTTGATCACGTGTTGCAATTCGTTTTATAAACAAACCCTGCCAAATGCGGTCCTCGTCTATACAAATTTCTTATACCCACAAATGACAACCTCATGAAGTTTTCGAGGACTGACACAAGATATTTGGAGGCCGGGTGGTTGTTGATGTGGAAAATAGGTTTATTTGCACGCTACTCGTGGATACTCAAATACAAACAAACTTTAAATTTGTTATTAATATTTTCTGGAAGTAGCATGCTTGTGCAATTGGCATGCCCATATTCGTATGTAGATATCGAACACTGCGCCACAAGCACGGTAAACGGTTTTCTACCTCTCCTGAAAAAGTGGGTGAAAGCGCACCGCATTCTACATATCGGAGATGAAATTTGAAGCTTTGGTACACCATTCTTGGACCACCTGTGTTCACAATGAGATCACGTTTCAGCAGACTGCTAATGTTACATTCATTTCAACTTGCGGCCGGAAATGTGAGGTATAAACCATTTTCAGACTGAATTAAATAAAATAACGCCTGTTTCTCATTAAAGTTCATGGTGCGTATATTATGGATATGTTTTGAGTTTTCGAATTTGATCTCGTGCATAATGATAGTTCCGTTACGCTCCCCCGACTATTATAATCATTTCTGTTTCCGTTCCCGCAATCTCACTAGTTACTGTCATCAAAAGTTTTATTGTGAAGCAATAATAACCCGGGTTGTGCAATAAGTCAGCCCTTTTTGCTGGTGTGATTTACTGGTGTCGGTTTTTAGCTTTCAATTCACCGTACTGAAACGATTTTCTCTTGTTAGTAACCGCGTTCTTCATCGTTTATGTAATTCTATGTTTATAGCTGTTAGCTTCTTATATACGTGTATATATATCGTTACTTTTCATAATCATGGAGTATAAGAATATATTCAAATTACTGTCACGAAAAAGCTCTTTTGCACGAATATTTTTGGGTCTGCACGTTACTTTACTTTTTTTGCATTTTGATGGCTACGTTTCGGGTTGGTTCTCAACGGACATGCAAATCTTTATTCTACGAGATGCACAGCTCCTATAAACATTCAACATTGTACATTTCAGCTGCCTGATATGAATTGGATTTGGTTAATCTATGAGATTCGTCCTGGGCCAAGTTCATGATGATACGAACAGTCAGCTGATTTGTACATATTTCCGTAAACTTGGCATTCTAGCCAAAACACATATAGATGATGTAGAAACTGTAATTAGGTTGGAATACTCTTTTTCATCTACGGTGTATCAGCATACTATTTAGCTGCCATGTTATACCCTGTGGTTGCTTGCACAGTTACCCATTTTGTTTCTTAGCTTGTTTAGATGCAAAGGTTAGAATTGAAATCCATCTGTACCGTACCTGCTGTATTTACATCCTCATCTATGTATGTGTGCTGACAGCATAAAAAAACATTTGTGTAACATTGTCTCATTACTGAAGAACAAGGCTAAAATCAATCAGCTTGAATGTATCTCTCAGTAACTCACTCAGTAACTCACTTGCGTCAGTCAGCGTATGCAGTTTACCATTTTTGTAGTAGAGTGGCCTTCAGTGCGCAGTTTAGAGTGGTCATCAGCGTGAGCAATCAAGATTGAAAATGTATACTAGTCCTACTTCAGTACTACAGTGAAAGTCCATAGTTGTACGTTACACATAACTATTGCACTTGAAATCCAGGCTTCCTAAAACTGGACGAAGTTGGAGATCAGAAGAAAGGGTAAATTTGAAATCAGTCATCAACCTTCGCACAAAAGTTTCACTATACTCCTGGAGTCCTGTCATGTTACCGAACGCACCAGTTCCTACTAATTTGGAATTCAAGCACATGTCGGATTGATCATAGATGGTAAATGTCGGGGTTGTAACCAAGTCACTAGTCAATTTTAGTTTTATAGTTTTGACTCGAATCAAGTCCAGTCATTTTCTCCACCAAGGTCAGGGTTAGAGCCGAGATCAAAGTCAACGTGTTCAATGTTCATTTTCGAGTTGAATCCAGTTCAACTTACTTTTTACAACTGTGTTTAGGTGATATTGAATGCTCGTATTCATAATACACCAACGTTCCTCATTTTACATGGTCTCTGGCCCAATTTTACTAACACCAGTACAAATATTGTGATGGTAGCTTACTATTCTTCGACGTTGCAAGAAATACCTGTCTTGGCGGTCCAAGTTTGGAGTCAAAAGACTTATGTGTGTGTGAAAAATTTCTATCTTATGTATTGCTACAACTTGCAAGCAGAAGTGAAACTGGAAGTAGAAAATGGACTTCTCAAAATTACTAGATTAGTATAAAAAATTAGATTTGGTCAGGGAGTTGCACACATATAGTGTTTGATCGGATATGACCATTGAAATTGCAGGATGCATTTTCATGGCTAACACAAACTGACACTACAAATAGGTGAAATGCCACCGAGTCGATATAATAATTTCACTTGAAAAGGTGATGCAAATATATCCAAAATCTACTTTATCAAGTGTTAAAGAGAAGTAGGTAGTAGGCTAGTATAAAACCATGAACCAATTGAGTAAAGTAGGGAGGCAAAACCTACTGGAATAGGGGAGAGTGGGTAGGTATGGGCCACTAAATCTTACAAAGCTATAACTTGGCCAAACTTTGTCTAATATTCCTAAATTTCGGTATAGACGATCATTAGTTATCTGGCTAACTATTACTGGTAGAATTAAGCTAAAATACCCATGTATTTGGANGTGACATCAAATTTTGTAACAATACATCATTTTTGTAANTNAAAAATANGCTCCGAGGTATGGGCCGGGGGGTAGTGAGGTATGGGCCGCTGTCTGTATTGAATCAATAAATGCCATTCATATCCTGCAAACCTCAACTCTTGTCACAGTTACCAACAGTTTGTNTATACTGATATAAAGCTGGGCTGGAANTGGACAATTCATATATTTCAATTCCCGTATTGATTGAAAGCCNTAACGCATAACGAAACAAGATAACTAAAGATATGTAACATGAAAATCACTATCAAATCATGCTTCTTTCGCCTCAACTACCCCATCAAATCCAAATGTCACNGCTCTATCTCTTATTTAANNGGNAGTGACAAACCATGATACGTATTNGAGCATATGATGACATACTGTGCCAACAAACTTTTCTCCCCGTCATTAAAGACAGTATTGGAAAACGATTTTGAAATCTTTTTCATGNGAGACTCATCCCCTGGTTTTCCATATACCTGTTTAATGTAGCTNTANCAATTTTGTACTGACGGCAGCATTCTTCTCTCCCTCCCATGCTTCAACGTTTCATATTGCCAAGCTCAGATCTGATTCTGAAAACTGGCTTTTTATGGGTTTCATGATTTACTTTCAAGTGATTGTATATGAGAGGGATAAGACCAACACCTTCTGTATTCTAGAGATAAATATATTTAATAGTATCATTCAAATATTGATTTCAGGTATATGTTATGCTGTCCCATACCCCAGCCTATTGAGGTATGGGCCGGCC
>ATSW01099918.1:0-26048 GCA_000444245.1 Botryllus schlosseri | reverse complement strand
AACCCGAATATTTTCGGCTGACACTCGTCAGGGGTAATCGTCAGCAACTAGTAGAGAATTGGAAAGAACAGCGTATATCAACACACTTTCGTTTGTGTGCCTTGGAGTCGACTTTTATCAAAATACACCGACCCAAACTCTGTCAACAAAAGGAGTTCGTGTACCACCTGAAAATAGTACAATGAACGCTGTCTCGTTTGAAATTTCATGCTGGTGACGTCATATTTTGTGATACGATTGTTGATATACAACGTTCTTTTCAATTCTCCGCTAGTCGCTGACGATTACCCCTGACTAGTGTCAGCCGAAAATATTCGGGATTATTTCAACATGAATATGCTGTTCAATTGCGACAATTTGCGGCAATGCACCTTCGAATCGCAGTCGATCGGCGAGAAAATTTTCAGCTAGTCCGAATTAGATTAGAATTAGAATTCCTGAATTCACAAATACTTTGAAATTAAATTAATTGAATTCCTAATTTGAAAGCAATACAACAAAATTCATTCTCAGTTCAGAAAGTAAGAGTACATTCCGATACGCGTGAGAATGGCAAATATCTGCGCGCTAATCTTGGCTTTTTTATTTTGCGCAGAACGAATATTCCTGTCCCGAGCATCTCATGAAGAAAGTGCTGTCTCAAATCCACTACGCCCCGACGTCATGGCACGGGCGGGCCCACACGGATCAAGTGCGGGGGGAGTTTTCGCAGTTATTTCAATACAGAGCCGTAAGTGTATCTAAGTGATATGTTCAGAAATTGTGGAGATTCACCGATTAAATTGGTAGGTCGCCTGAAAATAACGCTGCACATCAAATTTGACTCAATTCCAACTGGCAAATATTTTCGGCTGACACTCATCAGGGGTAATCGTCAGCAACTAGTAGAGAATCGGATAGAACATTGTATATTTTATGATACGATTGTTGATATACAATGTTCTTTCCAATTCTCTACTAGTTGACGATTACCCCTGACGAGTGTCAGCCGAAAATATCCGGGCTCATTTCAATATGAATATACTATTCAAGTTTGTTTTGCATCGTTTTTGTAGACAACTCAACAATTTCATGTGGCTGACAGTAATATTTGAAAATGAATTAAAAAATTTTTTAGAATAGATTCAGAATTTTCAAACTACCGGGCCTTCACATCTACCAGTTGAAATCGAACCTAATTCACAGCGTTTTTTTTAGTCAACCTAATAATTTAGTCAAGTCAATCTCAAGAATCCAGAAGAACAGCTATTTTTGAACCACCCTACTGTTCAGGTATTAGGTTAATTAGTCTAGAGTTCTACTTCTGCTGCAAGATGCTCCTGGCATGGGGGGGGGGGCTTGGCTTTGATGACTCTGTTATATCGAGCCTCCCGCCTATACCTTGCTTGTATGTATATCACATTTCACCTGATTTTATTTTGTTATGGTCAAGGTTAACATCGTCGAAGAGCTCCTGTCCCCGTTTCTGACTCCGTTTGTTCTGATGTTCCCGATGAGGCAGCGGTCCGACCGCATAGTGGATTTCTTCAGAAATTTTACCGTCGACATCGCGGGCGTCGGGGACGTCTGCTCGTTTGCGCAGATGGACATCAGGAGGCACGGCGATCCCAGGGTAAGTGTTTCGGATAACTAGGTTTTTGCGGGTTTGTAACCAAGTCGCAAGGGTCCCAGTCACGAGTCAATCTCGCTTTCGTAGTTGCGACTCGAGTCAAGTCGAGTCATTTTCAATTCACCACCAAGTCAGCGAGAAGAGGTCCGAGTCATGGTATTATGACTCAGGTCTAAATCCAAGTCATTGTGTTTACTGCTCAATTTCCAGTTAACGTCTTGTCAAACCCACTTTTTGTAACTCTGTTTGGTGATATCGAATGGTTCGCATTTATAATATACTAATTTTCCTCACTTTTAGCAGTTTCTGGTCGCATTTTCAAGCAGCAGTACCGATAGACGAAACCCCAATAGTGAGGTTATTTTACTATTCTTCGAAATGACAATGAAATGTCGGTCTTGGCCGTCTGACGCTCGAGTAATATCACTTGGTTCGAGTCATGCGTAATGACTCGAGTTCAAGTCGAGTCAATTCACAGATTGACTCGAGTCGAGTCATTTCCTTATTTTGAGAAAATGACTCGAGTCAAGTCGAGTCATCAGAAAATCGTGACTCGAGTCGAGTCATTTTACGCATTTGAAAAAATGACTCGAGTCATTACAACCCTGGCTTTTGCGCCTTCTTATCTTGTCTTTTTGTTTCCTGCAGTGGCAGGCTACCGACGAAAACCGACCGCCTCCCCAGCCTTTCACAAAGACCGAAGGCGGCAAGACTGAGATGTCCCTGGTCCATTTCGCCATCACGAACCCGCAATGGAAGCCGACCCAACCTGGCGGCGAGTTTTTGAACGTGCTGAAGGTGAGCTGTTGTTTTCAGGTTATGATTCTATCGTCATTCTCTCATTTGTGAGCCTTAACGTCGTCTTGTGTCGAAATACGCCAACCTAGTTTGTGGCAACAGAAATAGTGCATTAGGCTTAAGCGATCTCCTCGCCCCGATTTTTCAAAATTTAATACCCGTATCATATTTGGTGATACATTGTTGATATACAATGTTCTTTTCAATTCTCTGCTAGTTGCTGACAATTACCCCTCACAAGTCACTACCTTAGAGTCACGAGTCATTTCGAGTCATTGCACATTTTGACTCGAGTCGAGTAAATCGATTTTTGAAGGTGACTTGAGGCAAGTCAAGTCACAATTCAAGTCAAGTCAAGTCACCTTTTCAAATTATGTCATTGCATTTTGCTAGCTGTCTGAAATGCGGATTGAGCGGTCATTAATTCTGAACCGATGAACGATTATTGAGTTAAATATACACGCAAGAAGGCGCTGTATCACCCACATACATGTAGAAATGCTAATCTGCGTAATTGCATAGCCTCAGTTTATAGTTACCAGCCAAGATAGAGAAACGAACTGATAAGATGCAATACGTTACCCATTTGCAAATCGATATAATACAATTCGAGCCTGCGCCAATGGTTGAGGACTATATTTGAAATCAATTTCAATAAAAGAAGAGGTTTTGTTAAGGTATGAACAGAGAAAAGAAATAGACATTTTGATGTTAAATCACTTAACTATTCTAGTTTACGACATCGCAGGCTGGAAGCAACAATGGAGGCTCGGTAAAACGCACCATCGTTGAATGATTGGTCGCTCTCACGGGTCACGCCAGCGTTTCGCGAGCAATCCGACCATATGCAAGATACAGTGATTTTTATCGACACCGATTCCTTGACGACTTGAAATTGACTCGAGAATTTTGCTCCGAGTCACGACTCAATCCACATTTCTAACACGCCAAGTCAAGTCATTTTAGCAGAGTGACTCGAGTCAAGTCAAGTCATACGAGAAAGGTGCCTCGAGTCATCCCAACACTGGAATATACTATACAAATGTATATTGAAGTTGTGTGCGTCTAAGAGGCTATTCAGATTATCTGGTTGTGGTGAAACTTGTATTTCTTTTTCAGAGCCGGGCGCATCATGACGCACTATTGCTGAGTCGGCATGATGTGGTACAAAATCCATTGCTATCATCGCTGCAGTCTCTCGGTTCGATCGATATGCAGGTAAGACCAGAGGTTGTCAGATGTACAAGTAGCCTACCAGTGCTGGTTGTTAAAATTCTGGGTTTGATTTTGCGTACTTGCGACATTTACTCGTGCGGGTTGAGGTGCAACTTTTTAACCCCAAGACTAACGCAGAGTCCCAGCTCCAACCCTGAAGTTACCCCTTCTCAAAACCTTAAACCAGGGGTTCTTGTGCGATTAAGCGTACCCCAAAAATTTTTAGAAACCGTCGTGTGGGAGGTCACCACATCAAACTCAACTCAATATTTAGCCTATTCTATGTAGTTCTGGTTGCACATTTTAAATATTCGGTAGTTCTAGTTCTTCTAGTTGCAGATTTTGAAAATTCAGTAGTTCTAGTTCTAGTTGCAGAATTTGAAAATTCAGTAGTTCTGGTTCTAGTTGCAGATTTTGAAAATTCAGTAGTTCTAGTTCTAGTTGCAGATTTTGAAAATTCAGTAGTTCTAGTTCTTGTTGCAGATTTTGAAAATTCAGTAGTTCTAGTTCTTGTTGCAGATTTTGAAAATTCAGTAGTTAGTAGTTAATAGTTATAATTGTGAGTTTTAAAAATTCAGTAGTTCTAGTTAGTATGTCTTGTTACATGCATATATCGACTCTTCCATTAGATAAAATAAAAAAGGGCAATGTTGCGAATTTGGAAAATCCAGTAGTTTATACTAGAGTGGACAGCGGACGCGATATATGCATGCGTCCGATGCATCTCAATTCCGAAAATATCCCTATCTGATTAGTATGCGAACCCCCTCGCATATTCTTTTTTAAACTTCGTTCTCGTAATTGGAGCGCAGCACTGGGACATCACAGAATTAAAATCTGCACAAAATTTCAAACTTGCCCGGTGAGACCACTCTATATTTTCAGCAAACCAGCATTTTCCAGCAGCCCGTTCGGAGCATGATGACTAGCAACGTCACAACAAACACAGAACAAAGGCCGCAATCCATCATGCGAGAATGTACGTCGTTTTTTATCAAAATTTTCAATCATTTCTTCCTGCACAAGTGTAATCGAAGAAGTTGTTCAATATGGTGTTCAAAAGTCCTTTTTTCAATATTAACTTGCTACCAGAGGTGGTCAAAGTATTCACCGTTGCTACTCAAGTAGAAGTAGAAGCAACTCCAGATATTCTAGAAGTAGGAGTGGCGGTTCACAGGTAAATATGTATTCTACGCCTATTTTTGCCTAAAGAACTGAAAACTGTCACGTGGAAGTAGTCTAAAATCATAATTACTGAATAAGTAGTACGAGTGGGCAAAATCTACTTTGAGTACTTCAAAAAGTAGAAGTACTTCGTTACTGACAACCTCTTCTTGCTACTTGATAAAATTGTTGGGTTGCACACCAATTTTTACTCAATTCCAACCTATAGAAGCATTGCTATATCAAAAAAAGGTTTTGGATTTATCCTACCTAATAAAATTGAATATAAAACTGTATCAAATTTTGCTGGCTACCCCATGAAATTGCTAGCTTGTCTGCAAAAACGATGCACGACAAATTTGGCTCAATTTCATCCCGTGGAAGAGAAGTTATTGATGTTGAAAATTTAGGATTTCAATTCCTAGAATTTGCGGTGTGTAGATCTTTAATAAATTATTGAAGAATTTGCCTCCGTCGATAGGATTTTATTCAAAATCGAAATTTTGTGCCCTAATAATTTCTGACGATTACTCCTGACGAGTGTCAGCCGAAAATATTTGGGTTTATTTCGATTTGAATATGCTATTCAATTGTATATCTACCTTGTGGCTGCTAAAAGGATACATTTTTTGAAAATTCCTGGTCAGTATTGCTGCTACGATGTCATACTATTGTGTGTTCATGATGGCTTGACACTAAACTGAGAATTGAATCACACAGGCGCCTGATATTGCTCAGCTATAATATCAGCAAAGATTTTATGTCGGAAAGTAATCGTTTGCATTCAATTTTTAGCAATGCCAGAGGACAGCGTGACCTACGACGAATCGATGATGATGTCATCGCTGCCACAAATGAGACAATCTGCCATGGACCGATCTCAAATGCGGCTGAGGTTACGCGGGGTGTCCCGTAAAGAAGGGGGTGTAGGTGAAAGCGGTCTTGGTTTGATTTCTAGTATCGCGGAGGGACAGCAAGGTAGATTCCATTTCAAATTATTATTCCTTACATAACTGCACATAGAACCAGAAGGGGTTGGTCGTGAAGTACAGCTTTTTCGAAGCATTCAAGTATCCTCTGCTATAAGGGGACTAGCAACCCAAAAACGTAAATTTCGGATGGCTACCCCCCATCACCGTGAAATTTTCACAATTTTCGTTCTACCCTGCAGATTGTGGATTTTTTTGGATTTCACAGACAGAAAATGCGTCGACTTGAACCTCCTCCTCCCCCATTATCAAAGAAAACTCTGATTTTATTTGGGTCGCTAGTCCCCTTAGACTATACGCACACGTAACTGTAATATTTCGTTGCTCCTGGATCTACGTGACACTTTTTAGTTGAAATAATAGTAGATCTGTAAGGAAATTTCAAAAATGCAAGATTTTTTCTTAAAATAACTTCGCTTCTACCAGTAGGAATTGATCCAAATTTGGTGTGCATCGTTCTTTTTGGCACCATATTAATTTATCTCGTATAAGCAGTGAAATTTGAAGAAGGTATGTGAAAAAAAACAGTCCTTTTACAATACACATGCGTCTTACCGTCAAACTTATATTTGTCACAATTTTCAACAGGATTTAACGCAGATCAGCTACACATGTCGACCAGGCGTCGAGAAGCAATGTTGGCGAGCAGGATCGGTGAGAGCATGCTCGGCACTCGCAACGCCGACTTGACCCCGCAAGCCATGGCGGAATTGGCGCCTGTGGAAATGGGGATCAGCGCTTTATATATGCACGAAGTAAGATTAACGGAGACTTCTTAGGCATTGCGTTATTCTTATATCAGGAAGCGCATGATGAAAAATAGTGATGTAGACAACATTGTCAGAATGAAGCAACACGGTTTATCACCAGCAGTGTACGCACAACTTGAGTGTTGCCAGCCAACAACTGCTGCTGTCGCACGTTATTTCTCCATTCTCGGCAAGCTACTCAGTAAGGACAGACACTTTCTACCCGAGAATGTTGGAAAGTATCTCTCGTTGATTTGATTGAAATTAGAATTATAGCTACCGTACTTTTCCAAATTAGATTAGAATTAGAATTACAGCCACAAAGTTCATTTTCCAAATCAGACTAGCAGTATTCCGATAGCTACGCGGTTACTCCCGAATTAGATTGAAATTAGAGTTATAGCTACGGTTTTTTTCCAAATTAGATTAGAATTAGAATTATAGCCACAGTTTTTTTCCAAATTGTACTAGAATTAGAATTATAGCTACGGTTTTTCCCAAATTAGATTCTAATTAGAATTATAGCTACGGTTTTTTCCAAATTAGATTAGAATTAGAATTATAGCTGCAGTTTTTTCCAAATCAGATTAGAGTTAGTATTAATGAGCTCGTTTCTCAAGTTCTGCAGCATTTTCATATATATTTACAAATATTCGCGTTCATTTCAATATCAATATATGTTTCAATTGTGTATTGCAGTTCTGCGCCTCCAGGAAGCTCTTCAAATAGTTGAATGCTGTATCTTTTATTTTACTTATCGTACCGTTATTATGTTACTTTTATTTATAATATTTTTCTAATTACAGCTTTACCACAACAAATTAATAACCGAAGACCGAGCCTCAAATTGGGAGCCAGTAGGAGAGAACGCTAACTCTGGTAGTTTCCGTGACGACAGAGCATCCTCTTCTCGCGATATCCTGTACAGAGCCTCGGACCGAGACAGTGCCCGGCGCGCTACCATGCCAAATCCGAGGCAGCCGCTTTTGGAATCGTCCAATTCCGGGAATTTTAACCCAAACCGGGGCCACACTTACCTTTCTTTTCACGAGGAAGATTTTCGGACTGCGAACAATCAGGCTCAGCATAGGTTTAGCGCAGAGACGCATTTTAATAATGATCTCGCTGCGACGCATGAGGATAAGAGGTTGCAAAACCCTGATTTAAATGCAGTTCATGAATCACCGGGCGCCGGGCCTGGTATAGACGCAATTCCTGATCTCCGCCTATCAACTAATCTTGAGGTAAGACTTTGATGTCTAAAATCCCGTTCATAAATATTTCACCTGCGTTTGGATTAATTGCTGAATCGATATGGCCTGCGATGTAAATCGGTTACCAGTGCGTTAGGCACTTGCTGAGTTTGGCATTAGAAATGTAATACCTAATGTGGGCAACCTGTAAATCAGACGAAAGTTCGCGGGCACGCAAAATTTACTATTTGCACGAGCTGAAAACCGGGGTCGTAACCAAGTCGCAAGGCTCCGAGTCAAGTCGAAGTCAGTGAGTAGAGGGTCGAGTCCAAGTCACAGTGTTTTGACTCGAATCCGAGTCCAAGTCAATATCAACCCGGTTCGACTCACTTTTTTCAACTCGAGTGATGTAGAATGGCTTGGCATTCCTAATATCGTAATTTTCCTAAGTCTTAACACTTTCTGGCCCTATTTTCAAAGTGTCAGGACTGATAGACGAAATACCAATCATGAGGTGACTTCACTATTCGAAGTTACAATGCCTGTCTTAGTCTCGAGTCATATGACTTGGTTCGAGTCACTACAGCCCTGTTCAAAACGTACTGATTAAAAATTCTTTTCCCTCGTCAGAGTTCGCCGGTACTTGAGGATTTACCATCACTCGGATTTCCCCCCTCGTACGACGAACAAGGCTTGGATGACGATCGATATCAACCTCCTCCGTTGTAATCTAGCTTCAGTGGTTCTGTGTGTAGTCCAGCACGGATCAGACGTGGACAGCTGGATAATTCTAGCGGTCTAGCTCAACTAATTGAAGCAAAATCCTAGTATTCGAATCTAAGCGTGGAATGTTTCTAGTCTCTCATTTTACTTCTGATCTGAATTCTGGATATCCCGAGTATGCTACAGGAGAACTATATAGCGCAAAACGAGCCAGGCGTTTGCCATGCTCTTGCTTATAAGATTGAACTCGGGATTTAATTTAATTTAGCAATTCTAATCTAATTAGGAATAGCTGTTGTGCAACTCTTGGTGGATACAAGTGCTTGTAATGTGTTCGAGCAAGCTGTCGTGATAATTTGTGTCTGTTGTTCGTCCCTGAAAGGCTGTGACTCCATTACAAATTAATGATGTATGGAATGATTTTTACGGCCATGATGTAATACAAATCTAGTGTATTTGCCTAGCCAATTTTCAATTCATCTCAAATGAACGCTTTATTAGATGACACACGCAGCGAAAATTACGTACATGCACATTTGAATTTTTGTTTCTCTGCAAATTTTACTGCTAGAGTATAATATATTTGGACTAAACTCTAAATTTAAAACAAATATTTCTGAAAAACATGGTAGTGCTTATGCTACGTTTCCAGCGTCATGCTGAATGCTTCTTTTAATTTACTCGGTTTCCGAAATTGTTCGTGAATTGAAATTTTATGGCGATTCTGTCTCGGCCATTTAATTTATTTCGCAAAAAAAAATTTGTCAAGCTTGCGTGGACCATTGCCTTGTATGTGATTGTGGCAGTGGTACTGGACGTGATTGATCACTTGTGATTTGCACCTCTTATTATCTTTTACCTCTTGATTGTTCATTGATAAGTCAGTACAGTGCAATTCAGCTATTTTGCATTGTATGCTCTTGCTTACAAAGCTAATTTAAACAGGATTGTCGGTTTTTTGATGCGTTCAATGGAATTGTGACTGATGGGCACTTTTACCGTACCATTTGTTGATCTTGAATCTGTGGTGTGTTAACTCAGTTCAAGCTTTTAGGTAAACTATTTTATTGGCCCTGGTCGACCCCTGACTTAATAGGATTTATCTCCAGTTATTAGGCTTTGTCTCCAGTTATATGTAACTTGTAATTCAATGTTATCAAAGTCAATGTCTGCCGTGAAATGTAACTTCTTTTATCTTATATGTGGAAGTGTTTGATTTGTATTTCTGTATGTATTTATGCCGGCACACCCATTATTCTTTCAGTATGCGACTGTGATGGATCTTCATTTCTAGAACTTATATTTCTGGAACGTATTTGTGAGCGTCGCTTTATTGAAATCAGCTTCGCTGTTTATGCCTTCAAATAAATGTGTGAAAAAGCATCTGTTGGCCATGACCATCACTGTGTAATAATTATGTACCTTTCAGGTCATGATCAAATCGTAGCATGATTAGGGACAGTAATAACGTAGAAGTGACGAGAAGACGTGAAGAAGTAAGCATTCTTTCAATGCTAGTATAAAAAGTTGGTTTGCTTCTGGCTACATATGAGATAGAGCGGATGACGATGTCCGCTCGCGGAATATGAGAATTGATGAAGGTAGGTGCGATTGAGTGCACCATGAAGGACAGTATGCGCATAAAAGTCGAAGTTTCTAGAATCGAAATCCATTTTCCTCGTGAAAATTTAAATTGGACAGTTACCACAATGGAACTGTTTGGCAATGAGGAGCCTATATATTAGAATATGGATAAATACCTTTCGAATTCCATACCGGAGTCGGAATCTTACCCCAAAGCGTCATTGAACGCAATGCTACATCACTTACCCCCGCGCCAGGAATGTGGGTGGATTTGGCATGCACACTGGGTCGCAGAATTTTTTTAAATAACAGGCCAATACGTACGAAATTAGCAAACTTGATATCCAACGGCGCAAAGTCAAGTTTGATCTCATTCTTTTTCTAATATCCATGTTATACAATAGCAATTTACATATCAATGTTTGATCTCAATCTTTTTCTAATATCCATGTTATACAATAGCAATTCACGTATTCACATTTGCATATCTGTATTTCTGACGGTTACCCCTGACGAGTATCAGCAGAAAATATTCGATATCAAGCAAGCATTTGAATTGTTATGGGTGTACGCTATGGACCCAAATTGCTAAATAAGTGATTCGTACGGGGATATATAGAGTCTACAGATCCCTGGACGTTTCATATCGGTGTTCGGCAAACGCTGTTTGCATAGCTTAGTACAGTTATGGCTCGAAGCCGAATCGGTGGCAATGAATGTCCGGTCATGGTATTAAATCCGGATAAGAGAACGTTCAATGACGAACGTGAGCAAAGTCAGAGTTGGACTCGGAATTCATATACCGATGGTGTTAGCCTTGAATGTATAGTAAGCAAATGTTTTCGTGAATGCTGGTGGACCCCGGAAGAATTATAATACGTTACTCTTATTACTGTAATGCTATGTGCTACTGCGTATAGATCATCCAGCTGTTTTCTTATATATTTGCTTGTTAAGTTTTTCAAAGAATCTTTTCATGTGTAATTTATGTGTAGATGATTCAGTCACGAGATTTCTCCTGCAGAATGCGATCCTTCCGACATATTTACACAAATTGATTATCGAAATGATCATCTTCTCTGCTGATATATGCATATTTCCAAATCAAATGCGGAAGGAATACTATGAAACAAAAATTTGGGAACCGTTATTGCTAATGGGCGTAATGGCCAGTGCTCTCTGGCATAACTTGTATGATAAAACGCCCTCCTGTGCAAAGCAACATTTGTAATGATGGTTCGTTACGAGACCAAAATTATAGCCATGTTCTCAATTCATTTTGATTAATATATATATATTACCAACTTGCTTATAATATTTGTTAATTGTTTTCTGTGCGGTAATCGTTAGCGTACTTATTGCAACGGATGTCGGCAATCAATCCCAATATGCCTGCAAATTTACCGGTGTTAAAGCACTGTTTGGGGTCAGCCGGTCCGTAAATAATGATGCATGTGTGAGTGAAAGTCAGTCAGTGATTCCAATGTTGCTTCATTGTGTAATTAATGTTGCACAGATTGATGAACTTTTGTGAAGCATGTCGTCACTGTCTGCAACCTGCAACTAAAGCAGAGAATTGATAAAAAACATTTTATGTCAACACTCGTATCACCAAATATCATGTCCCCGACAACTCCCCGTCATGACAATTCCAATTCGAATATGATGGAGGCAAACAGGAGGCTTGAGCCTTAATGTAATATTTTTAGGTTATGCACACTCCTTTTGTTAGCATATACTATAGTTAGCTGATTTTGATAAAAGTTAATCTCGAATAGGCATATATTATTTAGAAAAGGTATTTTACGTTTGAAATTTCTCTTACTATTATATATTTACAAAATGCATGCTTACATGCCCTGCCCACTTTATCTGACCAATAGGGGTGTTCAAAAATGACTTTTTTTCTCAAATTGTTCTGGCTACTTGATAAAATTGTTAGGTTACCTAATTTAAGCCTACACACCAATTTTGGTTCAATTCCAGCCGGTAGCCGCATTGCTACAGGAGAAGAAAGTTTCAATTTATTGTATAAAAATAAATGAACAAAAATTTCAAAACTTTCTGTTCACCCCATGAAATTGTTCGGTTGTCTATAGAAACGATGCTCACCAAATTTGGCTCAATTCCAACCATCGAAAGCGGAGTTATGGATGTCAAAAAATTTGGGTTCGAATAAAATAGTATTTACGGTGGGCACAACTATAATAAACAATTGCAGAGTTGGTCACCGTAAATACTATTTTATTCAAATCCAAATTTTTCGACGGCAATAACTCCGCTTCCAGTGGTTGGAATTGAGCCAAATTTGGTGAGCATCGTTTCTATAAGCAACCAAACAATTTCATGGGGCGAACAGAAAATTTTGAATTCTTTTCAAATTCATTTTCATACAATAAAAAAAAAATTTCTTCTTCTGTAGCAATGCGGCTACTGGTTGGAATTGAACCAAATTTTGGTATGCAGGCTTCAATTAGGTAACCTAACCATTTTATCAAGTAGCCAGTAGAATTTGAGGGAAAAAGTCATTTTTGAACAGCCATATTATATTGTTCATCCGTCATTCCAACTCAAAATAATATAGCGAATTTATCTTTATAGTTGTATTCGTACCTGGTTCGCGGGCTGAGTAGCGTAAATATGTATTCACGTATCGCAAGAAACGTGTTCGGCACCGCCAAACAAGTGCAACGTATCGCGTCCCGTGGCGAAGCCACTAGGGCCGCCGTACAAGTCAATACTCCCGAGACTCGAGTAACTACTCTTCCGAACGGATTTCGTATCGCGACCGAGGATTCCGACTTGCCGACGTGCACCGTCGGGCTGTGGATAGACGCGGGTAGCAGATTTGAGACAGCCTCTAACAACGGGACCGCTCACTTTTTGGAACACATGGCTTTCAAAGGAACATCAAATCGCACGCAGTTGCAGCTCGAACTGGAAGTCGAGAATATGGGCGCTCATTTAAACGCTTACACTTCGAGAGAGCAGACCGTGTACTATGCTAAAGCCTTTTCGAAAGACCTTCCGAGAGCCGTCGATATCTTGGCCGATATCATCCAAAACAGCACACTTGGAGAAGCGGAAATTGAGCGCGAACGCGGTGTTATTTTACGCGAAATGGAAGAAATCGAACAAAATCAGCAAGAAGTCGTTTTTGACTATTTGCATGCTACCGCATATCAAGGAACACCGCTCGGACTGACCATTTTAGGCCCCAGCGAAAACATCAAGTCAATCAACCGCAATGATTTGGTGTCGTACATCAAAAATCGATACAAGCCATCGTCAATGGTGCTTGCAGCCGCAGGTGGCGTGGACCATGATAAACTTGTCGAATTGGCAAAGCAGTATTTTGGCGGACCGAGTCAATCGGAAGCTGGAGCTGATGGTCTAATGCCTTGTAGATTTACAGGGTCTGAGATACGCCATCGTCAAGATAGTATGCCTTTCGTGCATGTGGCTTTGGCTGTTGAAGGTGTTGGATGGGAGAACCCAGACACTATTCCTCTTATGGTCGCTAATCAGATTATTGGAGCTTGGGATCGGTCTTCCACCAACGGAGCTAACTTCCCGAACCCTTTGATGAGACGCATGGCTAATGAAGGTCTGTGTGTCAGCTACCAGTCGTTCAACACCTTATACACCGATACTGGATTGTGGGGTATTTACTACGTCACCGATAATGATAATGTCTTCGATTGTACTATTCGAATTCAAGATGAGTTGATGCGTGTGTGCCGACAAGTCAGTGATTTTGAAGTAGAACGTGCCAAGAACACCTTACTTACCAACATGGCTATCATGCTAGACGGAACCACTCCGATTTGTGAAGATATCGGCAGACAAATGCTGTGCTACGGCCGTCGTATTCCGTGGCCTGAAATGACCATGCGCATTCAAGCTATTTCTGCGCAAGACGTGAAAGACGCGATGTTGAAATACGTTTACGATCAAGATCCTGCTGTGGCCGCCATCGGGCCGACTGAAGCCTTGCCTATGTACACGAACATAAGAGCTAAAATGTACCAGGCTTATTCTGGAATTTTCAGTTAGACGTCTCGAGAATTGCGAATTTTATGCTTCGATATTCAATTTATGGTTAAAATTTGTAATGTTTCAGCTGAATATTCCAAAATGCTTTGAAAATGTTGGTAATTATTGTTTTGGGTTGTTGATGGGATGAGTTGATTTCAGCGGTGTAAGATTTTCCAAGCTCAGTTCACGGGTGACTGCGATTATTTGCAAACGCGCCATTACTTAGTCATAGTCAGGGGCTGATTAAAAAATGTCTTCTTTCTATAGAAACGATGTTCACCAAGTTTGGCTCAATTCCAGCCAGTGGAAGCAGAGTTATTGCCGTCAAAAAATTTGGATTTGAATAAAATAGTATTTACGATGAGCACACCTATCATAAATAATTAAAGAATTGGTCACTGTAAATACTAGTTTATTCAAATCCAAATTTTTCGACGGCAATAACTCCGCTTCTACTGGCTGGAATGAATCCAAATTTGGTGAACATCGTTGCTACAGACAACCTAACACTTTCATGGGGTGAACAGAAAATTTTGAAATATTTTTTCATATAATAAAAAGAAACTTTCTTCTCCCGTAGCAACGCGGCTACTGGCTGGAATTGAGCCAAATTTGGTGTGTAGGCTTAAATTAGGTAACCTAACAATTTTATCAAGTAGCCAGTACAATTTGAGAAAAAAATTAATTTTTGAACACCCCTAATGCTGATCCCTTCACCACACGCAATCAGGCAGCCTGGAATCTATTACGATCAGCCCAGTAGCGTTGTGCTTTGGACCAGGCCTGGACAACTAGATAATTCGAGTTGTGTAATTCGACTAATTGTGAGCGAAATGACGGTAATCTAATTTGTTAGGAGAATAAATTCTGATTAGGTAGATAGATTTGAAGTGTTTCTGAATTCAGTAATTCTAATCTAATTTGGAAAAACCTGTTCAGCTACAATTCTGGTCTGATTCGGGAAAAAACTATGTTGGTGTTTTCTGATCGAATTTATAAAGGCTGAAAATTTTCTGGTGGTCCATGTATGCTTTGGAGTCTGATAAATTGTGTAGTGTCGTTGAGTATGGAGCTGTAGCTGGGCGCAAAATTGAAAAATCAGGGCAGGAATTCAATCGCACAGATGCTCTGAGATAGTGACTATAAACCTCAGGCTGTCGTGATTAGTTGTATGCAGGACACACTATTATCATCTTCACTTCTACAAGGGAATGAGTTTTGGTTTCATCACAAATCTCACAATATAGTGTCAAATTGACACTGTCAATATAAGTCTAGTTTAGTTTAACCCCAAAATGTCTGCACAAATCCATCTTTTTCACAGTGTGTGTGTGTTATATACGAGTAAACGTGACACCCATTTCAATAGTAATACATATTGATATGAGCAAATGATGTAATTCAAAGTGTTTATTTCTTGAATGTGACATATGTCTCACCTTCTCATCCCACTGGTTGTTAGGCATAAGATTAATTGTAATCGATACTAATATATACTGGAACTTGGCTTGGTAAACAGATGCTAATGTGTGTTTGTACTTCGTATATCACCACTTTGCGATACAAGATAGCTCTCAAGATCGATATTTCGTGTTTGCAATGATTGTATCTGCTTTCTTTTTCTCAGATTTGTGCGAGGTAAGTTTGTATTGAAATGCCTAAACCTCATAACCGGCAAAGCGTTATAGTCAAGCACATCTCAGACCAAGATGTGGAACACCACATCAACATTGTAGGCGCGAAAACACGCAGAAAAACGCGTGGAACCAGCAATAAGTTGTTCGGTAATCTGCTAAACGACAATAGTAATTCTACTACTATAAAAGATCCTGTAACACCAACAAAGAGAGGTCTAAATGTAGACGATGAAGACATGAATAACGCCTTGATGTCTTTGGATAAGATTCTGCCAAAAAAAGATCTTGAACAAGTTGAAATCGAGGATGAAATCGGGACATTGCCTCGCGATCTGTACCATTTCAAAACGCCCAAAAAATCGCGACAAATGACTAAATTTGCGACCGAATCGGCAAAGAAAATGAAAAGTGTGCAATCACGGAATGAAAAAGAAAACGAAGCGCCATCGACACCCCAAAAATCACATCCAGAAATGAAAACTCCCAAAAAATCTCTCCTAAAAGCAGTCATCGGAAGTTCCGGGAATACTCCATTGAAAGAACGCGACACGCCGCCCACTCCTGTTAGAAAATCGAAACGGATAGAGAGCTCTCAAAAGTTCGGAGTGCAGGAGATGATTGCTCGGGTGAGAGAAGAAGAGCAATCGGATGAAAGTGAAGGATCTGAAGAGGAAGAAATGGATGAAGTTCAATCTTCAGGTGTGTTATTTGAAGCTTTGGCGTCCAAATTCAAAATGTTGACCGCATTAAATTGAACAAAGCTTTTTGGCAAACTAGTTCAGCTCCAATATACTGGGCGTCTCAAACCTTCCTGGCATTCATGAAGACCGATAGATATTCTGTCATTCTATGACCACTGCAACCCATGTTGCTTACCTGCCGCTTGTAAGCTAATTCAAGATTGGACAGATCTGTAGAGATCTGAAAAGTCCTCGAGTATGGCATTTAGTTTTGAAAAGTTTATCATTAATAGGAAGTGAGTGCTTTTGAAATTGCAAGATACATTTTCGTGACGAACGCAAATGAATTAATGAGACTACGAATAGAACCTGTTTTAGAAAATCAATTCAGCTACCGTGGTGCGGTGGCTATTATCCCTACTTTGTATATGACATGACAATTTCACTTGTAAAAGTGATGCAGACAACATAAAATTACTTTCAAATTTACAAAATACAAAAAATAAATAGTTAAAAGGATAAGTACTCTAATATATTACCGCTACGTAACTGATCACTGATTAGTAGAGCTGTTCAAAAATAACTTTTCTTTACAAATTATACTGGCTAGTGTAGCTTACTTGATAAAATTGTGAGCTTAAAAAACACTGCTCACCAATTTTGGATCAATTTCAACCTATAGAACAGTGGTTTCCAACCTGTGGTACGCGTACCACTAGTGGTACGCGAAGGTCTTCCAGGTGGTACGCGAGTAGATTCTGTCTTTTTCGATCGAAGGGAGTTATTAGTTCAGGTGAGGTTGATTTTGAGTTTTCTGAAGCCGTCGTCTCACGCTGTTCCCCAGCTGCTAATTTTCCCTTATACGTTGGAATGCGAGCAAGGATTTTCATCTCTAATGACTATCAAGTCGAAGAAACGAAACCGACTTGTTGCGACCACATACATGACTTTCGATGCGCTGTAAGCAAACGTATATGCCACGCATCGACAAGCTAGTGGTAAATGAACAAATGCAGCCATCGCATTAAATAAATTGACTTTTGTTGCGTGTTATTGTTATTTCTTTACGCTGTTTTTTCTGTGACTGGTGGTGATAAAATACAATTCCATACATCTCATCAACCCTGGCAGATAATGCCTAGTTGAGGGGTGTCAAACTCAAATTGCCTCGCGGGACGAATCGAAGTCATGAAATCGCTCGCGGGCCGGATCAGTCAACGGAATCCAAAATTTTGCCTTGTACCATTGCTTTTCGCTGGAATACCTTATTATCAAGAATATATAGATAATACACGGATCGTAGGGGTTTCATTCTAGCGAGTCGCAACAACATTATTTGCGAGCAATGTGAAAATACAATGTTTGTCCCGTTGAATACAGTTAAGAACCGCTAAAACATTGGGATTACCGGCGATGCAAGTAGACATATTTAAGTGTTCCCTGTGCTCCAGTCTAGGCGTGGCCAACCTGCGACCGTAAGAGGGAATTTGTGTGGCCCTAGACACGCAATTCAATTAGTATGTGTTGGCGGCCGTCGACTTGCAATTCGAGTTTACGAATTGACTCCCGATTTCTTGAAAGATTTTAATTAATCTTGAAATTTTCTTCGCGCTGCGCGCGATTCAATGCGATTACATTTTTCGATTTTAATATAGTAGCACCCTTTGCAATCAGAGCCCCACAATACAGATGCGAACATCAGTGGAAAATGATGCGACTCACATGGAAATATCAGCTCGGAATCGTTTGCTCCTCACTATACTAAAAATCCTGAGGGGAGGTGATTATGACGTCATAAATTGTGGAAAGGCGCGTAACTTTATAGGTGGTACGCGAGCACTGCATAAAACCTCAAAATGGTACGTGGGTGGAAAAAGGTTGGGAACCACTGCTATAGAAGCATTGCTCTATTAGAAAAAAGTTTTGGATTTATTTAATAAAAATGAATATAAAAATTTTTCAAATTTTACTGGCTGCCCCATGAAATTGTTGGGTTGTCTAAAAAAACAATGTGCAACAAATTCGACTAATTCCAACCCGTAGAAGCAAAGTCATTGAAGCACAAAATTTTGGATTTCAAAAAATTAGTAGCCTATTTACGGTGGCAAATTCTTTAATTATTTATCGTAGATCTACCCACCGTAACTACTATGATTTGAAATCCTCAATTTTGAACATTAATAACTTCGCTTTTATTGTTTGGAATTGAGCCAAATTTGCTATAGGGTTGCCAGAAAAATTTGAAAAACCTCTAATGTTTGATTGCCACTCACTATTATTTGCATGTACTATTCCATTTGAGTTACCATTGAAATTACATTTGCCCATTGAGTAAAAAATCGTTTTTATTTTTTTCAGAAACAATACGCAGAAACAACGGCTTGGATGCGCCTACCACCTCAGAACTCTACTTCGAAGCCCATAAATCCGCAGGCAGCCTGGCCACAATCACTTCCGACCACACCTTGTCACGATTGAAAACCTCCCAGATCACATTCAACGAAATGCAGACTATTCTCGAACGAATAGAAAAAGCCAAAACAGACGCCGTCGGTAAGAAGATAAAGGGTCAAAGTTCGATGTCGCAAGAAATCGCGATTGAAACGTCTCGTCTGAGACTGATATCTCGCTATAAGTCATATTTTCGAAAATGGATGTTTCACATCAGCCAAGGGTATAACTTGATGTTATTCGGATTCGGTTCGAAGCGACAATTGCTGAACGAATTCTGCGTAAAAATGCTCTCGAATCAAGACAAAGTGATCGTCAACGGGTATTTTCCTAGTCTGTTAGTGAAATCTGTTTTAAACTCTATTTGCGATATCATTGATGATGCTAACCTCACAAATGGTAGTCAACAAAACCAACTTGACGCAATATGTGATGCATATTCAGGCAATGTTGGTCCACACCTTTTCCTAATAGTGCATAACATTGACGGTGTTAATTTACGAAATCGGAAATCACAAGACATATTTTGTAGGCTTTCTCAATGTCGGCGCATTCATATTGTAGCTACGATCGATCATATCAACGCTACATTAATTTGGGACCAAATCACATTGATCAAATTCAATTGGTTGTGGTACGACGTCACGACTTTTCAATGGTACAAAGACGAAACTTCTTACGAAAATTCACTGTCATTGCTGACATCTGGGGCTGGCACCGGCGGTTCGTTGGCTTTGAGTGGCTTATTGCATGTTACGAGAAGCTTGACACCAAACGCCCGTGGTATATTCAAATTAATTGTGGACATTCAAATCGAAGAATGCAACGGAGATGGTAAAACGTTACTTGGAATTTCGTTTTCTGATNTGTACCAGATGTGCCGTGAAAAATTCCTTGTCAACAGCGAATTGACATTGCGTACGCAGCTTACAGAGTTTCTTGATCACAAACTAATTGTTAAGAAAGACGTAGATGGCACGGAAAGGTTGGTAGTCCCTCTCGATGTGCCTACCATGAAGGAATACATAGAACAGCTTGAATGAAGCGAATGCTTTTGGTTTGTAGCGGCAAAATATTTCTTTAGATACATTCCTCGAATCCAAGATTTTTTGAATTTGTGATCTTTTTGCTCCAGTTTTTAGCATCGAAGTAGCTCCTTTCAAAATCGGTGACTATAGCACATAAAAAATCAATACAATGTACTGATTTGCATACTCAAACTTGACTTTGATAGTATCTGGTCGATTTCTACTGCCTGCATATCAATTGTGTTTGATGTTATGTTTAACAATCATTGGTGTTGCGTTTGAAATAAATTATTTTTGTGAATGTTTCAATCTAAAGTGTGGGCCGTGTTTCAAGCGTAGTAGCATTCCGTGTTCAAAAATTACTAAAATAAGATATTCTGATAGGTGTCAAGTTAGCCTCTCTGGAAAGGGTACAGAGCAGGGGTGTAATGACTCGAGTCGCGTTTTGGTGACTCAACTTGATTCAAGTCATTTTTGTGCTGACTCGACTTGGACTCGGATTTGACTCGGTGGTGAATTGGAAATGGCTCGACTTGACTCGAGTCAAAAGTACAAAAGTGAGCTGGACTTATGACTTGATTACAACCCTGGCACATCGTATCTTATGCACAGTAACATCAGGTATCCCTATTGTTCAAATCATGNNTANTAGAGACAGGGGTTGTAATGACCCGGGTGGCAATTTTTCATTGACTCGAGTCATTTTCTTAAAAATGGAGATCCACTCGACTCAAGTAACTTTGTGTATTGACTCGAGTCATTGTGCAGGACTTGGCCAAGTTGTATGACTCAAAACATTCTATATGACTTGTTTCTTGTCTCGTGTATCAGAACTGATATTTGAAAAATGGGACCAGAAACTGTTTAAATCTGATTGAATAAATCTGTTAGGAATGAGAAAAATGAGTGTATTATGAATTCAGGGTTGTAATGACTCGAGTCATTTTCTTCAAATGCGTAAAATGACTCGCCTCGAGACTAGGACGACCAAGACGGACATTTCATTGTAACTTCGAAGAATAGTAAAGTTGCCACATTATTGTTGTTTCGTCTATCAGTCCTGGTACTTGAAAAATAGGGCCCCAGAAACTTAAAATTGAGTAAATTTTCTATATTATGAATGTGAGTCATTCTATATCACTCGAGCAGAGTTGAAAAAGAAGGGTCAAACTGAATAGTGTGAGAGAGAGAGAGAGAGAGAATCTTTTTTCGTATACATTACATATCAACATAACACTACACAAATGTAACAGTGAAATGTGACATGCAAGGTAGACGGGAGGCTCGATATGACATAGTCTCTAGAGCCGAGCCACCCGGGACAGGAGCAATTTTCAGTCGATAACTAATAAAACTAACGAACGAAAGAAAAAATAAGACACAGTATCATGGACCAATTTGAAATACAATGCAAATACAATTCAGTGGTAATTAGAGATAAGAGAATGAAAACATTGTTTTTTAAAAGCACAAGAGTCTAAATTGCGGAGATTAGGTGGCAGCTTATTCCAAACATTGACACCAATAAAACTGATCGAATTTTGTACAAGACTGGTAGAGTGGTGTTGCACAGATAGAGACAAGTTAGAAGAAAATCTGGTATGATGTTGGTGGGTATCTTGAACAGATTATCAAAATATAGTGGCAGTTCACCCTGATGATAGCTATGCATAAATTTCATTACCTCAAATTTGAAAATGTCTTCCACTTTCAATATCCTAACGCTA
The DNA here is from genome assembly GCA_000444245.1 of Botryllus schlosseri. Classification (NCBI taxonomy): domain Eukaryota; kingdom Metazoa; phylum Chordata; class Ascidiacea; order Stolidobranchia; family Styelidae; genus Botryllus; species Botryllus schlosseri. Next base: position 4,463 of record ATSW01099918.1, on the reverse strand, counting down.
CGATACATGCTATTACAATTTTCATATCTAGATTTTCGACAGAATTCGTATGGCTCGGTTTTGCAAGACTTGCAATTTCTGCAGATGTTTTTTCGCAGCAGGTCCCCAAACTAGGATCCCATAAATGAGATAGCAGTGAATTAAGGCATAGTAGACTGATCTGAGAGTTTGATGAGGAATTAAATTTTTAAGGCGATAGAGAGCCCCGACACCACGCGAGATTTTAGTTTTTATATTGTTGATATGATCAGACCATCCGAGTTTATCATCAATGATAATGCCAAGATATTTAACCGTTTTATGTGAACATAATGACTTTGACTCGAGTCAAAAAATACTATGACTCAGACTCGTCCCTCCACTAGCTGACTTGGACTCAGACTTGGCTCGATGGTGAATTGAAAATTACTCGAGTCAAAACTGTAAAAGTGAGATTCACTTGTGACTTGGTTACAACCCTGTTCTGATGCCAGTATCGCCATGCAATTGATTCCAAGTCGTTCTCCTAAAGTTGACACACTTCAAATAACTTGCACACTCTGATTTTGTTCATTTATTATATAATCTCAATCCATGATATCTAAGATTTACTACCGTAAAATTTAAGCACCAAGATTCTACGAAAGACTGTTACAGTGATCATTTCCGCGGATATAATGAAGTATGAAGACAATAGTACGCTAGCGTGTAATATATGACAAGTTTGGTATGGAATTGTATGGAAAGTTTATGCAACAGTCCGCAGTCAATATTTGCTACAGAAAATAGCATTCAAGATTCTCCGAAATGTCAATTTGTCAGAATAATACATATAATTTGGAAAGTATCGGGGCCGTCATGGGGATGTTCATCATCATCATTTTATTAAAATTTTCACCAAATCATCACACCACAAGATTGCGATATAATGAAAAGATAGGATATTAGCGAGTTCTTTATTGGGTAGAATTTATACAGGTAATTTCGAAATAGCATCTATTTGGCAAGTCATGCTAATCTCTAAGGCAAAGGTAACAAACAGGTGACTCGGCAATTTAATGTAAGATTTGTCAATTCCATATGTAATATTGTGAACCACATCATAAAGAAACTATCTCATTGGAACATATCTGAATTATACGTATGCGATCATACAAATGCATAAACTATGTAGGCTACAGTACCAAAATATGATCGCTGAGCTTAAAATTTCATATCATTAACAATACAAGCCATTGCCAATAGAGCCACAGAAGTAATTAGCGTTAGCCTGCTAAAGCAATAATGTGTACATGATGCAAATTATCAATGAGTACATCCATTCCAAATTTGCGCTAGTGTGACTGAGTAAACACTGAATTTCAGTTCGCCATAGGTAGATGATGTGTTGATTGAATTGGATCCTGCAATATTTCCCTTTTACATAACGCGTCAACAATTGATCCCCCACCTTCCTGGTATAACCCTATCTCATTGACTGAAGAGATCTTGACAGGTCAAGTTGAGCATTCGCTTTTGACACGTCATTCTGTAACGTGCCGACATGAGATTGCAATCTCATTACTTCGCTATCTTTTTGATCCAAGGATCTTTGTAACTTGGAGACATGTTCCACCAGTAGCTGTTTGTCGTGACGTAGTTGTGTGTTTTCCACATCGATTCTTGCGAATCTAGACTCCAGCTCTGACAAGCGAGATCGCACCGTTTCGCTTTGGTAGTTCATGTGGGATACGTTGTCTTGATATTTTAGAAGCTGGTTCTCCAATTCTCTGCATCTCTGTTTTTGTGTCTCCAGAATTTCTTGCAGTTTTCTTGATTCCAAAGATTTAACTTCATCTTGCCCTTTTAAGTATGCAATCTGCGAAGTTTGGGACATGGTCACGGTGTGTTTTTCGCCTCGTAGTATACGTTCACGATCTAACTGCTTCGTGAGCTCCAAGATTTGACCGTGCGCTGCCGTGTTTTCTGCTGTTAATTTGGAAACATCTTCCAAAAGCTTGTCTTTTAGAATCTTTTCTTGAGAGTAGGCTAATTCTTTTTCGCGAACTTGCTGCCTGAGTCCGCGAATTTCCGTTTGTAAATCACGCGTAATCTGTTCTTGCATAGACATAGTTTGCGTTAAGTGACGTTCTTCTTTCACGTGTATTTCAGCCTGTAGGCGCAAGTTTTCTTCGCGTTTCCCTTCCAGCAGTAGAGAAGTCTCTGTGTGTTGTGTGATTCTTTGGTCGAGTTGGGACTGTGTTAACGCGAGATTATGTTTTGTGTGTCGTAAATCTGAGTGAACACGATCTAAATCTTGGCGTAAACTGACTATTTCTGAATCTTTATATGCGATATCGCGGTCCGCTACATCTTTCATTTTCTTCAACTGTATAACCTCTTCTCGCAACAAGCTTTTGTCGACTTCGAAATTAGTTTCTTTGGACCGCAATTCTTGATCGAGCCTACTTTTTTCATTAGTTAACATCGAAATTGATGCGTCTTTTCTTGATACTTCGATGTTTAGATCTCCGATTTTACACTGGCGATCTTTCAACTGTGTCATCATCTGATTAGCTTCGTTGACTAATCTGGGTTGTATGTCTGTTGCTTTTTTTGCTTGGTCTCTCAGGTATGTGGTTTCGAGTTCGAGAAAATATATTTGTTGCTGTAAATTTTTTATGTATTCCCCCTCCACTTCTTTCAAGGAGCTGCTTTTACCGGGCGAGTACGCCGGCGGGTATGTGGTTTTCTTTTTCTGTCCATTCTTTTTTGCTGGCATTTTTTCTGTTACTTTGAAGCTTTGATAGACTCCGAAAATCTTAATAATTGTGCAAAAAGAATTTTTGCAATTCTGTAATTCAATCGATATATTCAGAAATTTTATTAAAGGTCTTAAGCTCTTGGATTGTGGTAATAATATAAACAGATGGTGTTTTCCAACTATTTTTATGCTCACATATGAACACAAATTCATGAAATTCAATAAGTTTTTTATCAATATACCCATCGATATCCTGACAATTTGTGAATTGAAATTAGAGGAAATATTTACTCAAAGCTGTTAAGGTTAAATCTTTGTGATTGTGATTATATTATTATTATTACCGTACCATACCATCCATGTAAAAACATATGGGTATTGTAAATAGATGGCACTTTCATCGATGTTTTTTTTCTTCTATATCTGGGAAGACTTTATCATGATANATAATATCATAACGATATCAATGTACTGTACGTCCCATTACTGACTGATATTGCCTTCAATACGGAACGAATGATAAATGACAGAGACAGACATCATTGCAATTTTCAAGTTCACTATATATATCTGAAACTGAGAGATATCCTAGTAAGGCTTCCGATGATACACTACCTATTAATTCCCCTTTCTATAGCTAATAATAGCCAATAGGTTAGCTCATTCAGCTGGACAGACAAAAGCGTCGTTTCCACGGAGATTGGTCATTGGGGCATTAAGTTATTTGCAGCAATTCCGGTTACTGTCATCTAGCGGAGACAATATATCCAGATGGATAGAAATTATATCCCAGAGCGAAAGGCAGATATAAGATCGGTGTGATTTCAAGAATACGGCAAATTAATTTACCAGAAATATTTCGTGCGTGGAAGAACACGAGAACATGCGTCTCGGCGTTCTGTAGTCCGTGGACAATGTCCACTGGAGTGACATACTCAGGTACCACTCAGCTAAAATGAATAGAGTATGGGCTGATTGTGACTTCATTGGGTATAAATATCAGTTCATTTCATGATTTCAAAACACCACAAGGCTGCGATGCAATGAAATGTGGGGAAGGTACCGAAACGACTTGAAGTAGCCTTGAAATCAGACACCCACCTGACATAGGCGATTTATGTAAATAAAAGGCACGCACACGGAGTGGAAAGAAATAAGGGAGGACATGAAACGACTATTAGTGGCGAAAGGAATGACTCATGTGCCGATATGCGAGGTTCTTAAGTCAGTCGATTTAGGATTCATCATTTGGTTATGCGTTGCATTCTAAAAAATGCTTTGCCTTTCGTTTCGATTCACCACTGATATAGATATATAGATATATATATATCCCCATATCTGTTCATGACACCGCTTTGTGGCTTATCGCATTGTACATTGCGTGTGACTTTTTCAGATGAAAAATATAACCCAACGATGTTATGTTATGTTATTGGATTGACCGATGCCCCGCAGCAAATTTCCATCAAAAACATGGTGGTGATTGAAGTGGTATTTCAATTTGATTCGCACTAAGTATCAGATTCGAAAGATATGGGATTCGATTTTGCCCCATCCTCCAGTAATGTACGTTCCATTGCGGTCAATGTCCCTCAAATTTCAACGACTACTTCACCTCGGAGACAAAAGCGCATAAGTAGATATACAGCACACGCGCGTCAACGAAGAACAACTAACATATGATCAGGACTAAATACAAGAAAACGCATTGCTCTATCAAGTATGCCGGACCCCAATTGTG